>CANTUR010001932.1:0-226913 GCA_947683625.1 Mallotus nudiflorus
TTTTTTCTTCCTCATGCGGCAGACCAGCCCTTGCATCTTGGCAGCACGCTACCATCGCTACTGCCCCTCCTCTGCATGCCGCCACCACCTGCCCTTCCCTTCCCCTTCCTCTTCCTCTTCCTCTTCCTCCCATCGTCGACGTCTTTTCTTTCCTCTCCCTCTCGGTTTCTTCTCGGCACATTCAACCTTAAGAGCATGCCGGTGGCATTTTCAGTGGTGGTTGGAGCTCCTACTAGTGTCAATTGAAAGGTAATTTACATGATCAACTTTGAATTCAGCTCCAATTTTGGATAATTGATTCTAGGGTTTTTAGTTTCATTTGTTGATTTTGTGTTTAATTGGTTTGATTAATGTTAAATTGACTTTAGATTATTGAAGTTGAAGTTGTAAGCTTTCCAAAAATGTATTTAAATTCAATTTTGGAGATAGTTGCAATTTGGACATTATTCTGAGCTTGAAAACTGTTCACATGTATTGTTCTCGGCTCAAAAATGTGTTTTATTTTCAATAAATTCTATGGACTATTTTCAGCATATTTCATGAAGAAAGTTTATTGAAATTATGTACTGAATATTTATTATGAATTTTTGAATGTTTACGTAAAAATTGGATTTTTGGAAAATTTAGTATAAATTAGTAAATTTTATTTTTTAATTGAAATTATTGTTAATTATTATGTTTTGGATAATTTTTAAGCAATAAATAGTATTAAAATAATTTTTATGAATTATTTACTATTTTTAGCTAATTAATAATAATTTCCGGTAATATATTCGAATAATAGTTTTATCTATTATTTTTATGATTAAATGAATTTTTAGTTATTTTATTATATATTTAGGCAATTTAAATAATTGTAGGTAATTTATGCTATTCAATTTTGAATATTTGAAAAATGGAGTTTTATTAATATTATTTAATTATATTTGGGATTTTATTATTTATTTTGAAAATAAATACCTTTGATGCTTTTATTATTCAAATAATTTGAATTTTGGTATTTTATGATTTTTATAAGTTTTGGTGAATTATTAGTATTCATTATTATTTTATTTGATTTTGATTTTGTTGGTTCTTGGTTGGGCAATAATTATAGTTCTGGGGCTCAACCCAAGAAGTTGAGCTGTGGTGAATATTTGAAGTGTGTTTACGTGTAGGATTAGTTCTATTTTTAGTAGAGAGACGTCCATTTTATAAAGGAGATTCTGTCAAATTTTTAGTAGAATTCTTGTAAAGCGTGATATCGGGTCAGTTTTGAGTTTTGAACTTTTGTCGAGCCGTGTCCTAGATTGAGTCGTTCTTTAGAAATTCTAGAAGTATGAATTAGGATTTTGATTCTAATATATTATTATTGTTATTATTTTCCTTATTTGCTCCGCAAGCTAGGCCTATCGAACTGGACTAGTCGAGCTAAGGTAGAGGAGCACATTTGAATTGTAAGTTATTATTATATGTATACATTGCATGTAGATAAATATTGTAAGCATCCATATATTTTAATAAATATGGATTTAATTATGCTTTATTTCATTAAATGATATTTATTATTGTTAACATTTATCTATATGCTTTCATATATATAATTGAGAATATTTATTTTTAATAATGTATGTTGTCATATTTTATTATGAATTTTCATTATTTTATTATGAAACAACATTTTGGAGAATAGTTGTAGAACATGCCACATAGTGGGTTATACTAGGGCTGTTACGCAGCAATACGCTAGAATTAGGTTTTGAATGTTGATTGATTTCGGATATGGAAATTATGATTGTTGTGAATTGTGGATAAGGGTGTGACTGTGGATCCTCAGTTGACCTGTAGAGTACTTGAGGCCAATTAGCACCGGTAGTGGAACTACGAATCCTCAGTTGACCCTTTGTGTACCCGAGGCTAGTTCACTGCCAAAAGTTGGATAAAAGAATATTTTTGAAATTATGGAAAACCTATTGGCTAAGGAAATATAGTGATCGAGATTGCGGAAATTTAGAGATTCTGCTTTGATCTTCCACCCAAAATTTTTCTACATTAATTGTTATAAAAAAAGTATTTTGAGCATCTGTATAAAATGCATTTATATATTAAATAAGTATAAATATAGTATTATACTCATGCTTAAGTGTCTATATCTTTAGGTTGCATGAATATATATAATAATAATTCACTTAGTAAAGTTTGACTCCTCTCAATATTTTTTTAGGATATTCTATTTCAAATCTCCATATTAGTTTTATTTGCCAGACTCTTTCCTTCTCGGCTGACTTATGTAAATATTGAACCGTTACTTTTTTTGTATTTTAGTAAACACTATAGTAGTAGTGTTTCTTGTGGTAATATCTGTATTGTGTTAGAAAATGATTTTGTATTTGAATAATTGTATGAATATATTTTATTATGTTATAATATGAGAATTTCTTTTATTAATTAAAGTTTTAATTGTGAGATATTTGGTGTTATGTTTGCATATGTTTTTATTTTTAAGGCTTGCTACGAGTTTTGGATTCGTGAGAATTTTTGTTCCTTAACGCCGGTCACGACTCTTTTGTTTGGGTTGTGACACCATCGTCACCCTCTATAATCATTTTTGGTATCTGTAGGACATTTTAACCTTTACTAATTGATTCGATAATCATCAAATGCCAACAATGGGGGTGGTGGTAGCAGTGAAGAAAAGAATTGTGGTTTTAAGCAAACAGCAAAAACAAAAATAAAGAAGGAAGAAGAATAGAAGGTGAAAAGAGATTTTAGAATTTCCAAATTACCCTTTACTTTCATGTGTACAGTTTAAACGTATCTTTACACATTGTATAGTGATTTTTCATACAATAAGTCTTTTTATATTATTTTAAACTTTCGTGAAGGACTATACATATCGCATGTATCGCCTTGTCACCTATAATAATGGAGATATAGAACATAGGATGCTGCTACCTTTAAAGTGTAATTTCTTATCTAGTTACCATGAAAAGCAGTAACCATCAATTTGAGAGTTTTTTCCTCATGAGAGTAAACCAATTGTGTGAACCAATTTATTTAATTGGTTAAGGTTAAATTTGTTAACTGTGAGAATAGAGCGAAAAAAAAAGGCTATAAAATTTTCTTAAAAATGTTTAACAGTTTTTTTTTAATTAAATCACAAAGCCAATTTATGTATCTACCTTTAAATGTAAAAATGAAAAGAGAGAAAGAATGTCTAATGGAAGCATAGAAAACTTCTCACGTCCATGCACTTACATAATAAAGGAAATATGTAGTAGCTGAAAAGCTAAAGATTAAATTAGTTAGATGAACAATTAATTCTGGCTAAAAGACATGAATGTTATAGAAAATCAATGAATATGATAAAACTTTTTGAGTGTTAACTTTTTTGAGCATTCACGAATGCTAGCTTTGAAGAGGTATGATATTATATAGTTCTTTTTTTTTTTTTCATTACCCTTGTAAAGTTATGCCACCACCAGATAAAAATATAAGCATAATATTTGGCATAATGCTAGAATGTCCTAATTATTGGAAGTTTATTTTTTTTTTAATATTTATATAGATATAAATAGGTATTAATTGAAATAGAGGACTGCCTGTTAATTGTCCTTTAAAGACGGTCCTACTTTTAGGGTCAGTGAGAACAAAAAAAAAAAAAACTAATAATATGAGAAGCACGGTGGTAGGCTTCATGAGATATCCAGGTTTCATTCTTATCTTCTTTCCCCAGCAAAGCACTTAAAAAAATAAAAATAAAGAAGGAAAAAAAAAGAGAGGAGCAGAGGCTACTCAATTTTGGACTTCCTTCTTGAATGTAGTTTACTATATATATATATGTATTATGTATAGAGTATTAGGAGTCTGTTTATATTTTGTTTAATAGAGAGATGACTATTTCTAACTTTTTTAGTGGGAGTTTTGGTGATAAAGAAAAAACAGCATATAAATTAGAATTGAGCGCATATCTGATAGAACAAGGTGCATATTAATTTGTAGAATACGATAATTAATGCAATAATACTACTATTAGTAATTTCAACGTATTACATCCCAATCATGGCTCGTCATATACAATCAACGCTAGGATAAAAATGTCTTTTTCTTTATATATAAATAAAATATATGAATCATTCATTTATTACAAAGGAAAAATATATTTTGATCAACAATCAATATAAATAAAGGTACAACTAAAAAGTATCGACATAAATTCTAATTTAAATTGTAAAATTATTTGTCACTGTTTTCCAATTATGTTAATAGAGTTATTTTAATTTATAACTCGGTGATCCGTTTAACAATATGTATATTTCACTCCATGATAATGATTTAGCATATATTAAATATTTGATCTTTAACTAAGTTCAATTATGGAAATATAAATAAAAATTTTATAATTAAGATAAATATAGAATCTTTAAAGGTTAAAATTAAAATTTTATAAAGGATATTAAAAACTCTATAAAGGAAAGTCTAAAAATTTCAATTAAAAAATAAACAATCAGTATTTATTGACTACACATAAATAAAAGAAAAAAAAAAGTATAATAATAGACTACTACCAATATGAAAAAAAATATCAATGGTGGCCAAAAAATACTTTATGTTTGATGTTTTATGCTTGAGAATAGACGATGGACGCAAAAAAATACTTTCGTTGCACTGAATGAATTTTCCATTGTTAAAGTCATTGAAATTTTTTATACTAATTAACTAATGCATTAGGATTGTAATTAACGCATCTAACATAACATGAAAAATCACATTACTTTTTCTTTGCATTTATAGACAAACTAGTTCATAGTCCTGTTTTTTTTTTTTGATAAATTTTTAATGAATATTTTAATATTTTAAAATAATAATAAATTAATTGTAAAAACATATATATACACATGATAAGTTTATAAAATTAAAAAATAAAAATAAAATAAACATATTTGAAACATTTAATTGCTAATTGAATTCAATTCGAGTACATAACAAAAATAAAATTGAAGACTTCATTATCTTTATAATTAATTAGCTATTTATTATTATAATTAATTTTTTAAAATAATTTAAAAATTCAATACCTTTATTATTATTAGCCATTTATTATTATAACTGATCTTAATATCATATAATTGATTTGCTACTTATTAACTTATTTTTTCAATTTGTGATTAATAATCAATTTAATTTTATACGTTTTTGTTGATATTTTACTTTTAATTAAAACTATAATTATTGTGATTATATTGGAAAACTATAATTATGTAATTTTATTATAAATGATCATGAGAGAGAATACAAATGAAGTCCTCCTTTAGTAGAGGTTGATTGATTCTCACAAGCATATAAGTTCGTCAAGTAATATAGAATAAGTACAAGTTGATCCCATGAGTATTGAATATTTATCCAACTATTGATTTTATTTTTAATTTGTTTAAAAATCAAATATTCAGTAAATTATAATTGCTAAATTTTAATAGTCAAAATGAAACTAAATAATAAAATCAATTAACTTAAATTTTAACAAATAAATGATAAAATAATGTTAGGGATTGTATTACTATATTTTAATTAATCCGATCACAAGAAATTAGTCTTATTTCTATTGCAATTCTTGGGTTTCAAAGGTAATAATTACTTAATTTATTTCAATCAACTGAAAAGGTTTTAACTAATTCTCATGAAATTAAAACCTAATCAAATTTAGTAAATAAATCATGAAATACAACCAATTAAAATTAAAATAATTTATGTTATCTCTAGACTTAAATCAATTAATGAAGCATTCATATATGTTAAAATTAATATTTCTCAATAATTAACCTTAATTAAAAATCAATTATGAATGACCAAATTATAAACAATTAAATTTAATGAATGCTTAATGCAATATAAAAGAAAAACTAATATGTGAATCAACTTAAATTAAAATAAATTTAATAATCCCCAACATAAACAAATTTAGCTAGATAGATAGCTAGACATCACAAGCATAATATTCTAAAAATGTAATAAAGAATTATATTCAAGAATTAAGGAGAAAATAATGAGGAAAAGAAAATAAAACTCTTTTATTTCAGCTCTTTTCCCAACAAATCTCCTTCACATCCTTCCACTTCTTTTCTACTTCTTCTCGTCCTACTTTTATAAAATTTCTATCCAGTAATCACTTCTTCTTGAGTAATGCCTTCTCCTTCTCTTTTATATCCATTCCTCTCATTCTTTATTTATTTATCCGTTCCTCTCATAATTATGTCTTCTTCCATCATTGCATGTCTTCATCATCTCTACCTCGAGAGCAGTTAAACTTTGAAGTGTGTGTATATATATATATATATATATATATATATATATATATATATATACATACTTCAAAGCATAATAAAAATAAATAACACAAAGAAATAAATGATAGCAAAAAAAAAATAAAAATAAAAATAAAGAAAAGAAAATAAAATAAAATAAAGAATTGCGATAAAAATAAAACAACAAACACCATAAACATGCGCCAAACCAACCTAAAAAGTATTACACTTAACACATAATCAAATACCCCCACACTTAGCTTCTTGCTTGTCCTCAAGCAAGAAAATGAGAACAATACATATCAATAACACAAACTCAGCACATTAATTAATTTTGACTTGACCGATTAACAAAATTTCCACTTAAGATAAGATTTAAATTATAAAAGCGAAATAAGCAACTCATGATCAAGAACATATATAAAAATTACCGAGTGGAAAGCAAACTCTCTTGTTGAATATAAAAATGTGCATAAATCAAGATTCACAAAGAAACAAAATGAGCAAGAAAACTCTTTTAGTAGAATTACCTTTACAAGACACAAAGAAAATTGTTTTTTTTTTTTTTAATTTGCTTATGGACATTCCTATCATCAGGATTCCCCACCTTTCCCTCATTACTTAGTGTGGAACCCTTCAAAAGGTTCTTTTAGGATACTTGTACTCTTCGAAGAGCATTAAAGTAAATGAGCATTTATAAATTTGAATAAAAAATTTCAGCTTCCTTCCATAGCAATTTTTTTTAATATAATATATTGTCAATTTGAAGCAATTCCAATGACTCAAGCTATCCAACCCACAACTTATCTAATTCCTTTTAAATTATATACATTTACATATTCAAAATGAAAGTAAGCATTAGATTCATTAAAGTATAAAAAAATATGCTTTTTAACTACAAATTGCTCATAATGCTTAAAAACCTCAAATCAAACATTAAATAGAAATTAAATAAATTAATCAAGAAAACTATACCAATGTGCCAAGCTTAGAAGATTGATAAATTACAAGCATCAAAGTTGTAGGGAGAATTGATTATATTTCTACCCTATGCTTGAATATAATGCAATAAAACACAATAAAAAAAATTTAAGATAAATTAAATTAAAATAAAACACATTAAATGCAAAATAAAACAAATGAATTTCCAACACATCAAATGCAAAATAAAACACATGAATTTCCAATATGCAACATGCATGTTAGGTAATTTCCATAAGTCCATGGTTCACAACAAGTAGTAAAGTTCGAGTATCAAGTATCATTCCCACGAGGAGATTGATACCAAGTACTAGTCATAATTTTATCTCCACAAGCTAACAAAATAGATTTAATTGAAATAGAAAACTATATTAACTAACAAAGATAAATTGTAAATCTAAAATAAAAATTCAATAATCGAAAGATAGAGCTTGGATTCGCTTCACTAGACACTTATTTGAATTACAAGATTTAACCTTAATTCAACTTGTCAATACAGTCAACGTAAATTACTCAAATTACTTAAAGTCTCTTTCAAGATCACTCAAGGATGTCAAAACTAATTACTGCCTATTTTCATGGTCAAGTAAATTAATTAAGACTCATTTAGTTCCTTAGCAATTTAATACTCCTTGAAAGATTCATCTACTTTCATGATTGAGGTTCCTAAGTTCCATAGGTCTATGAGTTAATAGATCATGCAACTTTCATTGTTTACTAATCTACCCAAAAGCATGCATTTAATCAGGCCTAAAATCAAATACAAAACCATATAAAAGTAACCTATAAAATTGACTGAATATTAACTTATTGAATTAAAACATAAAAATCTAAACAAGTAGTAGCCTACTTACATGAATCCAAACCCTGAGTAAATTAGTTACACATGATGGAAATAATCATAATAAAAGATATTCTAAACATGAGAACAATTATGCTTGAACATGATTGACTTGAAAATCTACTTCTTCTCTGCTCAAAATATCTTTGAATACTGATATTGAATGAATTCTCCCTTTTGAATTGATGAATTGATCCTCTTTTTATAGCCATCTCTTGCCCCCAAAATTTCCAATTCTAGAAAATTCTCATTCTATATTCTTCCAATTTTGAAATCTTTTAAAACTGTAATCCTAAATGAAAGAGGAAGATTTTTCATGAGTGCACACCTTAGTGCATGGCCATGCACAAGAGTGTGCATTAGGGCATGTATACAAGTGTGTACATTAATTTTATGTGCACACCCTAGCGTATGGCCATGCACTCAGGTGTGTACTATTCTAAATTTATGCATGGCCTGATACATGGCCGTGTGGTGGGGTGTGCATAGATTCTTCATCGAGCTTGGCTTTAATCATGTCAATGCACACCTTTTTACAAAGTCATTTGGTGAAGCATGCAGATTCTTGATGAGCATATAGTCATGTGCTAGCCTGTGTACGTAATTTTTGTAGAGAGACTTTCTAAACACGGTCGTGCACTAGCTTTAGTTCACAAAACTACAACAAATAATTTAATTAGATACTATAATGCACTTAATTATTAAAAAAAATGCAAATGTATTCTTTAAAATGTAAATTAAATAATATTATGCTAAATACAAGTAAAATTAATAACAATTACATAAACTTATAAAAATATATTATAAAACCAATAAAAATGCTCCTAAAATTATATGTATAAATAAGACCTAACAAATTCCCCTTACTTGTCCTCAAGCAAAATGCATAAGAGCACTCATAAATGCAATGAACTTAACACATTAACAGACTTCAAACTATCCATTTGCCAAAATCTTAGGTTAATACAAAGCTTATAAATTAAAATTAGACTGATAATTCAAAGTTAAAGATGTAAGTTTTACCAAGTGAAGAGCAAACTTAGTTGTTGAATTTTTGAAAACATGCAAATTGGTAATCAAGAAAAATGAAAGTAAATGATACCATTTTTTACAACCTCAAGCCACCCCTTGATTCCATCATATAAAAGATACCAATTTTTATTTTATTTTATCAGCGAGTGTGTTTTATTCTCCATCTCACTTTAATCTCTATATTCTTCTCACTTTTAGTAATCCTTCACTATTCTAGTATTACTAAATGTGGACACTATCAAGTGAGTCCTTTGGATACTCATACTCAGGTGAGCACATTGGAGTAGATTTCAGAGCATACAAATATAAAATGTATACACTGCTCTAAAGAGATTTTTTTGACTGCTATCAGGTTATGTGCTAGTGTCAAGATTAGAACAAAACACAACATCCAAGTATCACTTACAAGTAGATTTCTAAACTATCAATTTTCATATTCAATTATTCAAAAATAAGTAAGAATTAGGTTCATTAGAATTTTAGAAGTGTTTATTCTTAAATTATCAACCTAACTTTAAAATTTACACATCAATCATTAATAAAAGATTATGAAATATGTACGTTAAAATCACATTGATGCACTTTGCTCATCACAGTGATAAATTGTAAAATTCAGTGTATGAGTGTGTATGAATGAAATCATGCAACATGTAATATATGATATGATATATAGATGGAATCAAATGAAGAAAATATGTAATGTAATATATATTCTCTCCCTCATACTTAAATAAGTTAGTGTCTACAATGACTAACGAAGAAAAAGAAATAAATGAGAGGTGGAAAGAATGACTTCCCTAAATGAGAGGAGGGCAAACAATGACCTAGGAAATAAAATGCATAAAAAAAAAGAAATAGGAAATAAGCAATATAAATAGATAAAAAACAAAAATAAACATAGAGAGTATATCAAAACTAGTGTAAGAAAAGAAATAAAATGATAGTACTAAATGAAAGAAAAATAAAATGAAATAAAGTAGTAAAACTAGGCATTGTGATCATGGTCATCCTTCACATCCATAGTGGTGATATCAACATTGTCAGGAGGAGAAGCATCTAATGGTGCATCATCTAGTGAACTGACATCCTCCTTGGTAGTGTTGAATTCCTTATAACGGGGTAGGGGAGGTAACACAATACCTTTAGTCTGACAAAGCTATTGCAGTCCATCACAAAGCCAAGCAAAGGTAGCAGTGCGGAAACACTGGGTAAGTTGCATCTCAAGAATAGTAAGCTTAAAGTCATTGGGAGTAGTAATGGAGGAAAAAGGAGTAGAGGTAGAAGGGCCTGCTACTATAGCAAGGGGCATAATAGATGCTAGTAGAGGAATACTGGAGGTGGGAGGAGCAACTGGAGTGTTACTAAGCAAGACATATTGTCCATTACGCTTTATAACAATACCTATGTTTCTCATGATATGCAGGTCAAAGGGAAGCATAGAACAAATCCTTGTCAGTCCATTAAGTGAGCTAAAAACACCTAATCCCTTAGCTAGTTGAGTAATATAGGAACCTCCATATAAAGCCCCTCCCTTTTTCCTAGCCATCCCCTCCATATACAGAGCAAATTCATATCCTAGATAAGGCACTAAACCTTTATGGAAACATCAAATATAAAATAGATACTAATTAGCCACTACCCTTGGACTCTCTCAATGACCATAGATGGTAAAAAAAATTAACCTATGTAAATAGGACAAGGCGGGGTTTCCTACACTAGAGCTTTTAGTGATGCGAGGGTTATATGGGTTTGGATCTAAATTACATACTTCCCTCTAATAGACATCAAGAATTTTAGTACCTAAGTCAATGATAGACTGTTGATAGTCTGGATTGGAAATAAAATTTTGGTAATAAAAACCACAATTGAGAACAAAATCCATAAGTGAACGAGAAAAATATTAACTGTCCAAACTAAATTATACAATACCATGTTTGGAAAAAAAGCTTATTTATTCTCAAAAGAAAAGGTAGAGAGAAATTCAAGTAGGAGTTCTCGATATACAAGTTCATGAATTTGAACAAAAAGATCCCACTTAGAATTTGCTATCATACTCTTAACAATATCTCCTAAACCAACTTCATCTAATGCTACTGGTAAAAAATAATAACTTTGTTGAACAAGTAAAGGAGAGAGATGCATAAGTCTTGCCTGGTAAGCAAGGGATCTAAATTGAAGAAGGAGATGCACAAATGCTTAGGAGGACCTAAGACTAGAGACACGTGGAGAAGGTGGATGCTGGTCAGTACGTTGTCATTTTGCATGACCAAATTAATGATGCATTCTTTGTGTGCACAAATTTTTTTATTTATCTCTTTTTTGAAGATTAAAAAAAGAAGAGAAAGAAAAATATACAAAAAAAATAAAATTATTTGGGTAAAAGTAAAGGGAAGGAGATAGATGAGACGATTGGGAGTGGAGAGTAAAAGAAATATATAGTAGAGGATGAAAAGAAAGAAAAGAGCTTGAAAAAGAAAGAAAAATAATAAGATAAAATAAAAGTGAAAGTGAATGATGGAGGAAAAAAAGGTAATGATATTATATAGGAAGGGTATGTCAGTTAAGGGAAAAAAATGGGCTATGGCAGTTTAAGAAAGAATAAAATAATAATAATAACTAAAAAAATGGTAATTGAGGTTGCATGAAAGGAAAAAAAGAAAAAAATAAATAATTGAAAAAAATAAATAATTAAAAAAAATAAAAGGCAAGTAATGGTTACATGAAACAAAATAATGATGTACACGATTATGCACTCTTCCGTGTACTGGACCGTGTGCATGAATGTGTGTGCGGTGTGGTGCACAGATTGTGTGTGTTGCCGTGTATTATAACTGAGGTGCACAGTGAAGTGTACATTGTTCATTAACCTATGTAAGTAAAATGAATGCACACGGTCCATTACACTCAATCACGTGTGGTACCGTATACGTTTTAGATTAGCACACAGTTGAATACATAGGTGTGTGTTTGCCTGTGTACTATTGAAAAAATTTTTAGAGAAAAATTACATGGTTTTGCATTCACCTGTGTACTCATTTTTGTACATATAAAAATAAATACATTAGTGAGGATGTGACCGTGCATATAACTGTGTATAAATGACATACCTGGGCATGGCTAGTTGCACGACCGTGCACATCCAGCTCTATAGTTTTGCAAAATGAAGCTGTAAAAAAAAATTAAAAAAAATATATTAAAACAAATTAAAGTTGAATGGGTTGCCTCCCATTAAGCGCTTGTTTAAAGTCATTAACTCAACTATATTTTACTGATGTCTCAGATTGAGTTGAGAAGTGCAATTGCTGCACTTGTTGGGATAGCTTTATTATGAAAGTAGAGTTTTAATCTATGTCCATTAACTTTAAAAGCTCTAGTATTTGTGCTCCACACTTCTATTGCCCCATGAGGATACATATGCTTGACAATGAAGGGGCCCGACCATCCAGACTTAAGTTTTCCTGGAAATAGCTTTAGCCTTGAATTAAACAGAAGTACGTGCTCTCCTTCTTTAAGTTCTGTGTTCATAATATGCTTATCATGCTATCATTTTGTCATTTCTTTGTAAAATTTTGGCATTTTCATATGAATTAAGTCTAAACTCCTCAAGCTCATTTAATTGAAGCATTCTCTTTTTACCAGCTTTTTGTAAATCAAAGTTTAGGAATTTAGTTGCCCATAATGCTTTATGCTCCAGTTCCATAGGTAGGTGCATAACTTTTCATAAAGGACTTAGAAGGAAAAGGCACTAATGGGGGTCTTGAATGAAGTTCTGTAAGCCCACAGAGCATCATCGAGTTTAGTAGATTATAGATGGTAGGGTTTAGCGCGTGTCCAAGATTTTAGCAACTGCGTCATTATTTGAGCTTAGGGCTCTATAGAACACACTAACCATTGTCACAAAGACATGACATGGAGATGAGGAGTCACCACCCAGGGTAATAACTGGGACATATCAAAAAGGTGATAATAGATTCCCTAAAAGAAAGCTAGCACCACAACCAGGAGATTCTGAATACGGAATACCAACTTCTTTCAGTCTTGTGTTAATTTAGAATTACTTTATGAATTACTATCTTATCCTCTATTTACATGCAATTTCATAAAAACCAAAAACAATAAACTCCAAGGCAAACTAGTCATGAAATATACAAGTAAATAATGTGTTCAATAAATCACATAATCCCTAAGTTAGTCTAATATACATGGATTTTAAATAAATGAGCTAAAGTCTACATGTTTTAATTTATAAGTGAACCTAAAGACCTACTTCCTTTTTATTTTAATTAAATGAACCTAAGTCTACTAATTCTAATTTTAAAAATAGGCCTAATTCTACATGTTATGAAGGTGTTTAAATTAATGAGCTTCATTCTACATGTTTTAATTAAATAATGATCTTAAATCTACAAATTATGAAAAAGGGCTTAAATTAAGTGAGCTAAGTCTAAATTAATTAAATTAAATTAAGTGGGCCTATGTCTAATTAACTAAATGGGCCTAAAAGTATTTCTAACCTAAAATCTAATTAATTATGGACCTAAAAATATATTTTAATTAATTAAACCTAATTAATTATTAAATGATATGGGCTAAAAATAAACAAATCAAAATCTAAAATGGGCTTAAGGCCCAAAACACACAAAACTAATAAATAAGACCCAAAAACAACTAAAAATATAAAAGAAACAATTAAATAAGATCAAACAACTAATTATTAATCCCTACTAAAATCCTAATTTTATTAACATGCAACCTAAATTAATCTACTTCCTCCATTGATTTTAAATAATTACCAAATTGAAACCTAATTTTACTAATTAATTTAATCAAAATAAAAATGTAACCATACATATAATTTTATTACTATTCCCACTATTGGGGCTATTACATTAGTTCCTAAAACAATTAATAAAAATAAAACATAAAGAATAAAATAAAAATAGAGACAATAAAAATAAAAAATAAAACCCTAGAAACTAAGTCTCTACGGGGCTTTATCCATAGTCTTCTGTGGATTTCCAATAAAATTTATCTTCCTCATATGATCACCATGTGTTTTCCTCCATAATCACCATAAAAAATAAAATAATAATTAATGAATAAATTATGATAAAATAAATAGAATAATAAATAAACAAACAAATAAACAAATAAATAAAAGAAAAATAGAAGAATATGGTATGCTTATGGATGATTAGGGTGCTCCTTAGATTTGTGATTCACCATTCTTGATAAGTCTTTGAACATTTTCTTCAAAAAAATCCTTCATGAGTTTTGAATTATTTGATTAATCAAAAGTAATTTTTTTTATTAAGAAAAATAAAATCACAATTTTCTTTCTCTCCTCTCCTTATTTTCTACGCCCCTCTCCTTCTTCTCCTCTAATAATTAATGAATAAATTATGATAAAATAAATAGAATAATAAATAAACAAATAAATAAAAGAAAAATAGAAGAATATGGTATGCTTATGGATGATTAGGGTGCTCCTTAGATTTGTGATTCACCATTCTTGATAAGTCTTTGAACCTTTTCTTCAAAAAAATCCTTCATGAGTTTTGAATTATTTGATTAATCAAAAGTAATTTTTTTGATTAAGAAAAATAAAATCACAATTTTCTTTCTCTCCTCTCCTTATTTTCTACGCCCCTCTCCTTCTTCTCCTCTTTTTTTCCCTCCTCTTTTTTTTCTTCCTCTTTCTTTTCTTTCTCCCTCTTTTCTTTCTCCCTAGCTCAATTATTGTAATTTTATTTACTTAAGAGGGGAATTATGTAATTTCGACGTGCAATTTTTTTTAACATTTAATTACAAAAAGGCCCCTGAAAAAATTTATATTTTGCAATTAGGTCCTAAAAAAACTTTGCAATTTAGTCCTCGAAAATATTAAATTCTTCCTTTAAAAGCCCTTAGAATTTTTTAAAGATTAAGCATCGAAGACATTTTCATAATTGGAGTCCTTTGCTGCATCCATAACATGTCATCCCGAAATTGGGTGTCTACATAGACCAATATTTTTTTAAAGCATTTACTGTCTTTTCAAATACATACTTGATTGGTCTATTTGATATCTCGACTTAATCACTAGTTTGAGGATGGTAAGGAGTTTGAACCTTTTAAGTGATAGCATATTTCTTTAATAAACCTTTAAACTGGTGATTAAAAAAATGCATTCCACCATCATTGATTATAGCTCGAGGTGTCCCAAACCTAGAGAATATATTATTTCGAATGAATCTTATCACAACTCTAGCATCATTGGTTAGGGATGCTATTGCTTCCACCCATTTGGATACATAGTCTACACCCACCAGAATGTATTTATTACTAAATGAGCTTGGGAAGGGACCCATGAAGTCTAGACCCCACATATTATAAATCTTAACTTCAAGAATTCCATTTAGAGGCATCTCATTGTGTTTCCCTATGTTTCTTGTTCTATGGCATCTGTTGCATTTTAATAAAAAATTCCTAGCATCTTGAAAGAGAGTTGGCTAGTAAAATCCACTCTGAAGAACTTTTACTATAGTTTTGGAGGAATTAAAGTGTCCACCACATTCCAGAGAATGACAGTGTAAAAGCACATCTTCAACTTCTTCTTTGGGCAAACACCTCCTATTCAATCCATCTCCATACCTTTTATAGAGAAAAGGTTCTTCCCAATAATAATATTTAATGTCACAGAAAAAATTCTTCTTTTGCTGTTATGAAAGATTGGGAGGCAAAACACCACAAACTTGGTAATTCACAAAATCTGCATACTAAAGTGTCATGTTTGACCTATATTAGGTGTTCGTCTTTGAAATAATCATTAACTAGCAGCTCATCATCTTTGTTTGGCAGCTCTAACCTTGATAGATGGTCTACAATAACATTTTCAGCCCATGCTTTATCTCTAATTTCCATATTAAAATCTTAGAGCAGAAGGATCTATCTAATGAGGTATGGCTTAGCATCTTTCTTTGAGAGGAGATACTTTAAAGTTGCGTGGTTGGTAAAGACTATCACCTTGCTACCTGTCAGATAAGAATGAAATTTGTCAATGGCATATATGGCTATTAAAAGTTCTTTTTCAATGGTAGTATACTTTTATTGGGTCTCATCCAGTGTGTGACTAGCATAATAGATGGCATAAGGTTGCTTGTTTCTTCTTTGCCCTAAAATAGTGCCTACAACATAGGCACTTGCATCGCACATAATTTTAAAAGGAAGATTCTAGTCAGGAGGTTGTAAGATTAGTGTTGAGATTAGTGTTTCTTTTAACCTACAAAAAGCATCAAGGCAGTCTTTGTTAAATACAAATGAAGTATCCTTGGCTAAAAGATTAGTGAGAGGTTTAGTAATTTTTGAGAAGTCTTTAATAAATCTTTTGTAAAAACCAACATGTCCTAAAAAACTACAAATTCCTTTCACGCTTATAGGAGGTGGAAGTTTCTTAATCACTTCAATTTTGGCTTTATCAACCTCAATTCCTTTGTCAGACACTAAGTGGCTTGAAACAACTCCTTTGGTTACCATAAAATGACATTTTTCCTAGTTTAAAACCATGTTAGCTTCATCATATCTCTGTGAAACTTTAAATAAATTGTTAAGATAATTATCAAAAGAGGTACCATAAACGGAAAAGTCATCCATGAATACTTCTATAATGTTCTTTACAAACTTTGAAAAAATTTCCATTATGCACTTTTAAAAAGTGGCAGGAACATTACACAACCCAAAGGGTGTGCGCCTATAAGCATAGGTTCCATAGGGACAAGTGAAAGTAATTTTTTCTTAGTCCTTTTAGTGGATAGGGATTTGAAAGAATCCTGAATACCCATCTAAGTAGCAAAAAAAAAAAAAAGAATGTTGAGCTAATCTTTTTAATAATTGATTAATAAATGGGAGAGGAAAATGGTCTTTCCTAGTAGCTTTGTATAATCAATGCACATTCTCCATCCTATGATAATTCTAGTGGGAATCAATTCATTATTTTCATTTTTAATAACTGTCATCCCTCCCTTTTTAGGAACCATATGAATTAGGCTAACCTAATTACTTTCTAAAATTGGATATATTATCCCAACATCTAATAACTTCATGATTTCCTTGTTAACCACTTCTTTCATGTTAGGATTTGGTCTACATTGATGTTCAATGGAAAGATTATAACCTTCCTTTAAATGAATCATGTGCATGCAAAAAGAAGGACTAATCCCTTTCAAATCATCAATAGTGTACCTTATAATTTCTATGATCCCTAACTCATTTAAGCAGCTTCTCGACTTGTTCACCATTTAACTGTACATTGATAATAATAGGATAAGTAAAATTAGGTCCTAGAAAAGCATACCTTATGTCAGGAGGATGTTGCTTAAGCTCAACCTTTGGTGCATCTTCCTTTTTCAAAGTATAAATATGACATATATTATGAGGTAAGGGTTCATGCCTTAAAGATTTATAGATTGGCAATATATATTGTACACATTTAATGTGTTAGTATAAGCCACTACCTCATTAGCTTCTTTATATGAGTCTATCTCATGAACTAGACTTACTTCCAAAAGGGTCTTGGGGATGTTGCTATTGAAAAAATTGCTTTACATAGCTCTGGACTACCTTAATTTGAAAACATGACCTTCACCATAGAAGGATCTTTTGTCATTTTGAAAACATCAAACTCCATAGTCTCTTCTCTAACTTCTTGCTTGATTTTTCCCTGCTTCACATCAATAATTGCTTTAACTATAGCAAGGAAAGGTCGTACTAGGATGATGGGGATTTAGAGATCTTCTTCCATATCTATAATCATGAAGTCACAAGGCACATAGAATTCTCCAACTTTTATTGGTATATCTTCTAAAATTCCTTTTAAGGTAGAGTATGGATTTGTCAGCTAGTTGCAAAGAAATATTTATAGGCTTGGGCTCACCTACATTTAATTTCTTGTATAAAGATAAAGGTATAATGATTACAATAACGCTAAGATCACAAAGAGCTCTACAAATAGAAAATTTACCAATAACGCAGGGTATAGTGATACTCCCTAGATCTTTAAGCTTTGGAGGGAGCTTATTTCTAATGATAACACTACATTCTTTATTCATTGGAATAGTCTCATGATCATCCCACTTCCTTTTATTAAATATAATATCTTTGAGGCATTTGGCATATTTTGGAATTTGAGTTACTGCTTCTAGAAAAAGAATGGTAATATCTAGCTGCTTGAACACCTTTAAGACTTTTTGAAATTACTTATCAAGTGCTGTATTATTCGTCCTTTCTGAAAAAGGTAAACATGGTGTCCTTTTCATCTTAGGTATCTGATTGACTCCATTTTCCTTTGACTTCTCTACTTTATCTTGAATATGCTTAGGTTCAACCCTTGGCTCTTTACCTTTACATTCAATCTTAGGTAGTTGCCTCTCATTCCTTAAAGTCACTACTTTTGCTTGCTCCTTTAGGTTCTCAGCTTAGTTAAGGAAGTGGCCCATCTGGCAAAAGTTAAAAGAGCTCGCTTGTGATGTGATTTGGTGTTCTAGCATTTTATTGTGTATGGCTAACTGTTCCAACCTTGCATCCATCTGCTTAAAATTCTCTTCATGCTGCTTAAAACCTTTTTAAAGTGTTTAATTTATCTTGCTCTGTGATTGGATGAAGTTTTTGATCATCATCTTAAGATTTCACTTGGGTTCAGGTTAAGGGTAAATGCTCTTTTGCTAAAATCCCGGTGGTGTTTTGTACCATTGATTTGAACTTGAAGCTTGGTTCCCTCCTTGATTTAACCATGAAAAATTTATGTGATTTCTCCATCTAGGATTATAGGTATTGGAGTATGGATTCCCTTAAGGTCTACTATTAAAATTATTCAAGACATTGAGTTGTTCAATTGAGTAACCTTAGGAATAAGAATCTCCTTATTGACACTTTGTAGTAGAATGTCCTCCTCCACTTACTTTACAAGATAGCACTTATGATGGATAACCTAAAAAATTAAGCTTTTGCAACTATTTTGTGAGGGAATCTAGCTTTGCATTTGCTATGCTTAAACTATCAACCTTATACATTCCTACTGCTTTCCTAAGCTAATTTCACTCTCCATGCCATTAATAATTATTAGATGCCATCTTCTCTAAGAGTTCATATGCATATGTATCATCCGGTGTCTTACTTATAAAAGAGCCATGTGCAGTAGCATCTATAGTGATTTGCAAAGATTCAGACAATCTTGGGTAGAAAGTCTATTGAGTAGCCACTCTGGAATGCCATGGTATGCGCAATGTCTTTGCAAAGCTTTAAATCCCTCTCAAGCTTCATAGAGAGATTTTCCAAGTTGTTGCCTGAACCTTGCGAGGTCTTAGTGATATTTAGCAGTCTTTCTAGGTGAATAATACTTGGTGAGAAAGGCCTTAGAAAGTGTATCCCATTAGGTGATGGAATTTAGTGCGAATGATCCTAACTATAATTTTTCCTTATCCCTTAATAAGAAGGGAAACAACCTGAGGTGAATAACATCGTGCTTACTCCATTCATATTAATATTGTCATAAATGTCAAGGAAAGAAGCTAGATGAGAATTAGGATCTTCTGATGGTAGTCCACCAAACTGATATTGTGAAACCATTTGGATGTATGCTAGTTTGATTTCAAAGGTGTTGGCTTTGATAGTTGGCTTCACAATACAGTTTTAGCTTCTTGTAAGACTTGGAACCCCATATTAAATTAAGCTCTTGATACTTGGTTAGCCATTCTTTTATCTTTTTCTCATTTCTCCTTCTGGTTCTTTTTACAAGTCTTTTGATTTCTGGATTTACTTTCTCTAGTTTAAGACGTTTTGATCTTGTCTACATAAACAAGAGTCAAATACTTGAAAAGAATGTTGATGATTTGTATGATCAAAATCCTAATTTTTGAATTTGATAAAAAATTTTGATACTAATGATTTCAACTAAGTGTGTAGGAATTTATATACCAAAAATATACATTTTTGGATATACAATGGTCTTTTGGGCTAATTCAACCTCTAAAATTCAAGAAGACTTTTTGACATCTTTAAAGCTCTATAATGAGAAAATAGTCCTCTTCACTTTTGAAGTAGACATCTTAAGCTTTCTGAATTGATCTTACTTGTCAAAATCTGAGCTCATTTGGGTATACAAATATTGAGTCGAACTTAGCATATGCAACTTTCATTTTAGGTTGCATAGCTTTTAGTGTTTCAACAATATCTTGAGCTAAAAATGTTCAATTGAGGAGATTCAAAGGGCTATAGAAAGTGTTTATAACTTTAATGAAAAAATTTTAGGCTGATTCAATCATCTTTAGTCCCGTTCATGAGCATCTAACTAGCCAGTCATGAGCTATCCCTTTTTAGTGTTCATTTTGAGCAAAGGGACAGTGCCGCTCATGAGCAAGAGTCACAAGCACTATTTACTCATGAGCAGCTCATGAGGGTAGTTTTGATAGCTCTAAATAGACATATTTGAATGCAACATCTATTATTTTTTGCTCCTCATGAGTACTGTTCACCCGTGAGTGGCGTTTTTACAAAATTAAGTCCAAGATTATTCAAAAATCAATTACAGATGTTAAAGACTTTTTTGACACATCCAACAACCATATTTTTGAGTGTTTGTATATATAAACACTCTTTAGAGTTTAATTGAAAGGTTAAGAAACTTTTTATCATTCATTCTCTCTTAGGCATTTAATTGAGCTCTCAAATTCTCTTAAACAATTCTTTGTTTGTATAACTCTTATGAGAGTTGGTTGTGTGTTAAAAATAGAATTTCTCTTCATCTTAAATCTTGGGATAGATTACAAGGGAAGTGAGATTTATTTCTAAAGGAATTGGTTTAAGTATTGTCCATTGAAACACTTAGGATTTGGTTTTTGAGTGAGCCTTGAAAACTCAAGTTTTAATGTTGTAAGAGTAAGCCATAAAACTCTTATGTAATCTTAATCTTATGAATAATATTGTGGGTGATTGAAAATCCTAACTTGGGGATAAGTTAGGTGGAGATGTAGGATTGTTGTTGAATTTAAACTCTTTAAATCTTTATGTTCTTCATTCTCCCTTCTCAATTTCCATTCAATTCTTGCAAAGCATTCTTTTAATTTCTCATTTTTATTTGATGGTCCTATTCACCCCCCTCTAGGGCTCTTTTCAAAGAAAAAGTATGAAAATTAAATAAAACAAAAATAAAATGTTATTTTCGTGAAACTAAAAAGTACGCTATTATTAGTATTGTTGATCTCCCTGGCAATGATGCCAAAAACTTGTTAAGCAATTTCTGTAAGTGCATGGTTCACAACAAGTAGTAAAGTTTAAGTATTGAGTATTGTTCCCATGAGGAGATTAATACCAAGTAGTAGCCGTAATTTTATCTCCACAAGCTAACAAAATAAATTTAATTGAAATAGAAAACTAGATTAACTAATAAAAATGAATTCTAAATCTAAAGTAAAAATTCAATAATTAAAATATAGAGCTTAGATTCACTTCACTAAACACTTACTTGAATTTTAGGATTTAATTTTAATTCAACTTGTTAATATGGTGAACGGTAAATTACTCAAATTACTTAAATTCTCTTTTAAGATCATTTAAGCATGTTAAAACTAATTATCACCTATTTTTATGGTCAAGTAAATTAATTAAGACTCATTAAGTTCCTTAGCAATTTAATACTCCCTAAAAGATTCGTCTACTTTTATGATAAAGATTCTTAATTTCCATAGGTCTATGAGCTAATAGATTATACAACTTTCATTATCTACTAATCTACCCAAAAGCATGCATTTAATCAGGCCTAAAATCAAATACAAGAACATATAAAAGAAACCTGTAAAATTGACTAAATATTAACTTATTGAATTAAAACATAAAAATCCAAACAAGAAGTAGTCTAGATACACGAATCCAAACCCTAAGTAAATTAGTTACACATAATGGAAATAATCATAATCCAAGATATTCTAAACATGAGAACAATTATGCTTGAACATGATTGACTTGAAACTCTGTTTCTTCTTTGCTTAAAGTATCTCTGAATGTTGATTTTGAATGAATTCTCCCTCTTGAATTGATGAATTGATCCTCTTTTTATAGCCATCTCTTGCCCCCAGAACTTTCAATTCTAGAATATTCTCATTCTGTAATCTTTCAATTTTGAAATCTTCTAAATTCATAATCTTAAATGAAAGAGGAAGATTTTACATGAGTGCACACCTTAATACATGGCCATGTATAAGAGTGTGAACTAGAGCATGTATGCAAGCATGTACATTAATTATGTGTGCACACCCTAGTGCATGGCCATGCACTCGAGTGTGTACTATTCTAAATTTGTGCACTTCCTTATACATGGCTGTGTGGTGGGGTGTGCATAGCTTCTTCATCGAGCTTAGCTTTAATCATGTCAGTGCACACCTTTTTGCATAGTTGTGTGGTGAATCGTGTCGGATTCTTGATGAGCACACAATCGTGTACTAGCTTGTGTACGTAATTTATGCAGAGAGACTTTTCAGACATGGTTGTGCACTAGCTTTAGTTCATAAAATTGAAAAAAAAATACTTTAATTAGATACTATAATGCACTTAAGTATTAAACAAACATGAAAATGTATTCTTTAAAATACAAATTAAATAATATTATTCTAAATATAAGTAAAATTAATAAGAAATAAATAAACTTATAAAAATATATTATAAAACTAATAAAAATGCTCCTAAAATTATATGTATAAATGACACCTAATAATAACCCCCCCCCCCCCCCCCCCCCCCCCCCACACACACACACACACACTTAAATTTAACTATAAACAATACACACAATATAAAAATAACTAAATGAAATAAATTAAAAGTGAGATAAAGAGAAGACAACCCCCCTAAGATGGTGAATTTGGTGAAGATAGTTTAAAAGTTGACTATTCAATGTACTTGGTGAGCTTGAAATTATGGTAAAAAATTTCTATCCTAAAATAAAAAATTGGTAATCTATTTTATCATTTTAGTTGAGTATTCTGTTCTTCATGGCTTCTAACTTTTCATCCATTTTCATTTCCATGGTTTCTAACTTTTCCAAGATTTTTTACTAACCACTGTTGTCAATTGTAGTAGAGTTGCCTCCATCTCTAATGGTTTCAATCTCAGGGATAGGAATTAGTGCATGATTTTATGTTATACTTCATAAATGGTAGCACTTATAAGTATTTGGTGCCCTTAACTCATCTTGACTTGTAATAACTTCAGCACGAGTTAGAAGACAATGGTGTAGTTTGCCTACCTCCATAAGAAACATGTTAGTGGTGGATGAATTAAAAATACCAAAATGCAAAGCAAGATCATTCATAATGTGACCCATAGAAATGACAGCATGAGATGAATTCACAATATTCCACAAGCTATGAAATATAAAATATGTGGTAGAGACTTTGATTTTTGTATACATACACCATAAAAGGAATAATTCTTGAACTGACACTTTATTCCCCTCATTTTTCCTAAAAATTATAGAGCACATGAATTTGTGAATGATCAAATGTCGGTGATTGATAATTAATCCATTAGGTGTAGTATGTGTACTTCTAAAATTATCTTGCCTCAAAATTTGATACCAAAAAGCTTTAAGGTCATAATTTTTAGGGGCTTGATAAATACCATTCTTAGGAAAACCAAACACTTGATGCATAATGTCATAATTCACATGATAATCTTTACCATAGAATCTAAAACCCAAGTGTTTATCACTCTCTTTAATAGAATGCAAAGTGGTTAAGAATTCTAAAGTGGTTTTTTTACACATGTAGTAATAAATTTAGAGCATCATAATTTACCACATAATCTATATATATCATTCTTAGTGCCTAATCGAGATAAAATTTCATTCTCAAAATATTTGCAAGTGGAAATTTTCATAAAAGTGAGAATGACATACCTTTTTCCCTCTTCATGAGTTTTGATTGGAAATGGAGCACAATACTCTTAGGCAAGATCACATACCTCATTATCTTCATTCACATTCTTTCCCTTGGTTGAGCCTTCCATGGTACTCCTCTCTCTTTTAGTTGGATTCTTGGTTCTTAGCAAGGTGAAATAAAGACAATAACAATAAGAAAAATGAAATTGAGAGGATTTAAAAATACAAGAAGCAATTTAAAAAGAAAATAATGATGGATGGATGTGAGATTTGAAAAGAGGGGAGATGAGTTGATTGGGGATTTGAAATGGGAGAAAGCAAACATGGAAGTGGAAAGGAGGAGGAAGGTGGGTTGTTGTATAAGCACTTCAAGCATGACAAAATTGACCTCACCAAATTTGCACTTTAATTCACCATTATACCTACAAAATTCCAAAGAACTAATTTTTTAAAAAATTTTAAAGTATATTTAACAACTTTAATTCACAAAAATTGATAAAATGAAATAGAGAAAGAAAATATAAAGTAATGAGCAAAATAATAACTTTGTTAAAAGAAAAACTATAATTCATAAGATAAAGATTAGTAAAAGATTAATACTAAATAAAATAAAATGATGAAAGAAAATAATAAGCACAATAAAATGCTAATTTTTAGGTCTTTAGCATGACCAAAACTAGAATTTTTCATTGGGGTTGATGAAGGAAGAGAATTTCCTTTTACTTGGAAATTAGTCCTTTTTTATACACTTTGTACTTTTGTCCATTTACTCGAAAACACTCTCCCTTACAATTGATGAGGTCAAGTGTACCATTAGAGAAGACTTGTTCTACCTTGAATGGACCACTCCACCTTGATCTCAACTTACCTAGAAATAATTTTAGTTTAGAATTAAACAAAAGAATAAGATCACCAGCTCTGAATTCCTTTTGAGAATTTGAGTATCTTACCACCATTCTTGTTTTCTCTTTGAAAAACTTGGTGTTCTCATATGCTTGAAATCAAAACTCATCCAATTCATTGAGCTGTAAAATATGTTTTTCACCTACTGCCTTCATGTTAAAGTTCTATGGTGAACTCCATACCTTTTAAGTAGTAACTTAAACTACTTATTGCAAAAGTATGAGCCTCTATCACTAATCATAGCTCGAGGTACTTTAAATTTGTTGAAAAATTTCTTAAAAAATCTTATCACCACTTTAGCATCATTTGTAGGTGAAGGAATGACTTCCACCCACTAAGACCGATAGTCTACCCTAACCAAGATATATTGGTTCCCAAAAGATGATGGAAAGGGAACCATAAAATCCAATCCCCAAATGTAAAAGATCTTTACTTCTTGAATTGATATGAGTGGCATTTCATTCCTCTTAGAGATATTCCCATGTCTTTAACATTATCATAGTGTTCCACATACTCCTTAGTATCTTTGAATAAAGTAGGCCAGAAAACCCACTTTCCAACACCTTTGTAGTAGTTTTTGTTGCTCCAAAATGCCTAAAATATGCAGAATCATGACAATGAGACAAAATTTTCAACATTTCAATTTCAAGAACACACCTTCTAATAAGGCCATCTTCACAAATCTTATAGAGAAATAGATCCCCCCATAGATAATGCTTCACCTCATAAAGGAAACACTTCCTTTATTAATAGGAGAATTCTTACAGTAACACTCCATATGCTAAATAGTTGGTGATGTTTGCAAACCATGGAGCACTAAAATATTGAATTACTAATAATAAAGCATTAGGAAATTCATCATTGATATCCTTTTCTTGCTTTATTTGTTTATAACCCTCTAATTTGGACAAATGGTCAGCTATAACATTCTCAAAACCTTTTTTGTCTTTGATCTCCAAGTCAAACTCTTGTAAAAGTAACACCCAACAAATAAGGTGCAGTTTTGCATCCTTCTTGGCCAAGAGATATTTTATTGCTGCATGATCAGTGAAAATAATAACCTTTGAAGCAAGTAAGTAAGACTTGAATTTATTAATAGCAAAAACCATTGCCAATATCTCTTTCTTGGTTGTAGTGTAGTTCAATCGGGCCTTTGCAAAGAGTTCTACTTGCATAATATATGACATAAAGCTTGTTTTCTTTCTTCTAACCAAGCACTACCCCCATAGCATGGTCACTACATTACACATGATCTCAAAAGGGAGTGCCCAATCCGAAGGTGAAATAATTAGTGCTGAAACCAAAGCCTCCTTCAAAATGTTAAAAACATTTAAACAATCATTACTAAAATTAAAAGGAGCATCTTTAACTAACAATTAGGTTAAAGGCTTAGCAATTAAAGAAATTTTTTTAATGAAATGCCTATAAAAACCTGCATGTCATATAAATCATCAAACTCCCTTAACTATTGTTAGAGGTGGTAGCTTCTTTATAATTTTTGTTTTAGCTTGATCTACCTCAATCTCTACACTTAAAATTTTATGATCAAGGCTATGCATTCCTCTACCATAAAATGACACTTTTCCCAATTAGGAACAAGGTTAGCCTCTTCACATATTTTTAAGACCTTATTAAGGTTAGACAAACATAATTTAAAAGAATCACCAAAAATAGAAAAATCATCCATAAATACCACCATGATGTTCTTGATGAGATCAAAAAAATTGATATCATACATCTATGAAAAGTAGCTAGTACATTGCGAAGTTCGAAAGGCATGCATTGGTAAGCAAAAGTTCTATATGGGAATGTAAATGTTATTTCTCCTAGTCCTTTGGAAAAATAAAAATCTTGTTGTAACCTGAATAACCATATAAGAAATAGTAGTATGCATGCCCTACTATCCTCTCCAATATTTGGTCAATGAACGGGAGAGGAAAATGGTCCTTCCTTGTGGCTAAGTTCAACTTTCAATAATCGATACATACTCTCCACCCGTCATCCATTCTATTCAAAATCAGCTCACCTACTTCATTTTCCACAATAATCATTCCACTCTTTTTTGGTACCCATTACATTGGGCTTACCCACTCACTATTATAAATTGGGTAAATAATGCCTACATCAAACAACTTAATAATCTCTTTTTTGACCACCTCTTTCACATTTGGATTTAAGCACCCTTATCTCTCCGTGACATTTCTACTTCCTTCTTCTATATAGATTTTGTGCATAACAATTAAAGGACTAATCCCTTTTAAGTTTGAAATCTGCTACGCAATTGACTTTACTATATTTCTCACTATTTCACATACCTTTTTTTTCCCTATTCAGTGGACATATTATTGGAAATGATAATGGGTGGGTAATAGTTTAAGCTTTAATTTAGGTGGTTTAACAATAGATGAGGGAGTGAGGTTGTCACTGTGCACTAAAATTTGAGGTTTAACAAAAGTGACTTCTTGTGAGGGTTCACTATCTACTTCACACTCTAAACTTTTGTCAAGAATTTCTTTATTTAAATTCACTTCCCTCACACACTCATATATAACTTCCACTTTCATGCAAAATTCCTCTTCTATTAGGTATTTTATTAACCTTGGAATCACAAATTCTACACTCTTATTACCAACCCTTAGAGTGATTTTCTCTTATGAACATCTATGATGGCTCTCCCAGTATTTAAAAATGGTCTCCCGAGAATTAGAGGACACTTACTATCTTCTTCAAAATCCAAAACTACAAAATCCATAGGAAAGAAAAATTTATCTACCTTAACCAAAACTTCCTCAATGATCTTATGTGGTTTCTTTATAGAATGTTCCACAAATTACAAAGTCATATTTATAGGGGTCAACTCACCAAGTTGTAATTTCCTAAAAAGAGAAAATGGTATAAGGTTAATACTTGCACTCAAATCATATAAACATCTAGGAAATTCTTGAGCACCAATTACATAAGGAAGAGTAAAGCTCCTTGAGTCTTTTAATTTAGTTAGTATTTTGTGAGTGATGATGGAACTACAAGTCTCTATTAATTCCATAGTATGGTTGTCATCCCATCTCCTTTTATTGGTGATAATATCCTTAAGATACTTGGCATATGTTGGCATCTCTATAAGAGCATCAACAAAATGAATATTAAGTTTGAGCCTTTTAAAAGTATTTAAAAACTTAGCAAACCTCTTTTCATCATTATGCTTCTTCAATCTTTGTGGAAAAGGCATCGATGTCTCATATTTTTATGAATTTGGCACAAAAAGTTGCTCTTTCCCATCATTGTCCTTTGCTTATTGCTCCTTGCCTTCTTTAGAGTCATCATCACCATTTTGAATTTTCTTTTCTTGAGTCTTCACCTTTTCTTTCTTGAGCTCATCTCTTAACCTTATCTCCTTGCCACTTCTAAGTGTAATTGCTTTTAGCTGCTCCCCTTGGATTTATTTTGGTATTATTTAGAAGATTCCTTAAATTTCTTTATGCTACTGCATTAGCAAGCTAACCCAAATGTACCTCAATATTATGAATTGAAGATGAATGATTTTTAACTAACTGATCAAATTTTTCTTCCATCCGCTTTCAATTTTATTTTTGATGGCTCATTTTATTGGATATAGCCTCCAAAAATTTATCTAATTTATTTTCCATTAAGGCCATATGATCTTAAAGAGGTTGTTGAAAACCTAGAGGTGCTTGGCTTATCATGTTGTTCTGAAAGCCTTGGGAACCAAATTGTTATTATTGTTCTAAGAAAAATGTGGGTGATTCCTCTAGCCCAGATTGTAAGTGTTCGAGAATGGATTGTTACCCTGTTTTCCTTGAAATTGATGCCCAATAAAGTTGACTTGCACTTAGTATCCATCTCCTACTATAATTGCATCAAAAACACCAAATTCATTATTAGAGTAACCTAATAAATTATAGTTTTTACTTGAAGGGGCTAGATTATTTTTATTGGTGAGGTTATCAATGCAGCAATTTGAGCTTAAAGGGCTATCACTATATCTACCACAATTTTGCCTCCTTACCTTTGTGGATTTTGATGCTCAGATGGCTAAAAATAGTTATTATTTGCCATCTCCTCTAGAAGTATGAATGCAGCCTTAACTATTTTTTGCATCAAAGAACCTCCAACTGTTACATCAATAGTGTCACTAGTGGATTGAGTAACACAGTCATAGAAAGTTCTAATGAGCACATCCCTTGGCAAACCATGATGAGGAAAAATTTTTAGTAACTTTTTAAATCTCTCCCATGCATCACTTAAGGATTCCATGTTATATTATTAAAATGTGTTAATATCCTTTATAATCTTTACTATCTTTGAAGGTGGAAAATATTTTTCCAGAAAAGCTTTTACCAATAGATCCCATGTTATGATTGAAGCTGGTGGCTATGAGATTAACCATGCCTTAGCTTTATCCTTAAATGTGAATGGAAAGAGCCTTAAGCAAATTATATCATCCGACACCTAATATCACAAATTTCTAAAAAAATTAGCAATATGAGCATTAAGGGTCTTCATTTGGCAAGCCATAAAATTGAATAATTTGAAGTAAAGCCAGTTTAATCTTAAAATTATTGGCATCAATTGTTGGAATAGCAATACTTTGCCTTATACCATCTAGAAATGGCATGGCACAATCCAAGAGTGTTCTTTCTTTTGCCTATTGTTCTGCCATGATACTTGATTCCTCTTGAGAATGCCTCATATTCTCTCTTTCAAGCTATGTAAGTTCTGGAATAAAAATAAGAGGATCTATCCCTATTCTTCGAGTATTATGCATACACTAAAATAATTAATTAAAATAAAATAAATAATAATATAAAACACATAAATAAATAAATATCCAAATTTAAAATAGAAATAGCTTAAATCATGTAAAACAAAACCAATTATGTTGTTAAACTTATTCAATCCCCAGCAATGGTGCCAAAAACTTGAATGATTCTTATAAGCATGTGAGTTCATCAAGTAATATAGAATAAATACAATTTGATCCTATGACGATTGAATGTTTATCCAACTATTAATTTGATTTTTAACTTGTTTAAGAATCAAATATTAAGTGAATTATAATTGCTAAATTTTAATAACCAAAGCGAAACTAAATAATAAAATCAATTAACTTAAATTTTAACAATCAAATGATACAATAATATTAGGGATTGTATCACTATATTTTAATTAAGTCGATCACATGAAATTAGTCTTCTTTCTATTGCAATTCTTAGGTTTCAAAGGTAATAATTAATTTTTCTTAAGTAAAAATTACTTAATTTATTCCTATCAATTGAAAAGGCTTTAATTAATTCTCATTAAATTAAAATCTAATCAAATTTAGTAAATAAATCATGAAGTACAACTGATTGAAATTGAAATAATTTAAGCCATCTTTAGACTTAAATGAATTAATCAAGCATTCATATATCTATTAAGAAATATTTCTCAATAATTAACCTTAATTAAAAATCACTTATGAATTACCAAATCATAAACAATTAATCTCAATAAATGCTTAATGCAATAGAAAAGAAAAACTAATATATGAATAAACTTAAATTAAAATAAGTTTAACGATCCCCAACATAAACAAATTTAGCTAGACATCACAAGCATCATATTCTGAAAATGCAATAAAGAATCATATTCAAGAAGTAAGGAGAAAATAATGAGGAAAAGAAAATAAAACTCTTTTATTTCTACTCTTTTCCTAGCAAATCTCCTTCACACGCTTCTACTTCTTCTCTACTTCTTCCCTTCTTACTTTTATAAAATTTCTTTCTAGTAATCACTACTTCTTTCCAATATACACACACACACACACACACACACACACACACACACACACACTCACACTAGGGAGTGCCAAAGACGTAAGGGTGTACTGTTCACATGTATGGATGCAAAGATGATAAAATAAATGAGAACAAAATGAAAGATCATAGTGCCGGTCTCACTTTCCAGTTATAAACTAGACTTGGAGGTTACTAGACCAAGATGCAACAGAGATTTCACAAAGTTTATGATGTACAGAATCCTAATTTCTTAAACAAGCACATAGCATACATTTTGCTAGTTAAACTATATATGATATGAAGATAATGGACTTAAAGAAAATTACAAAAAATAAAGAAATTATTAAAAAATTAAATAAACTTTAAACATAAAACTTATAAAGAAGAAGTTTTCTCTTTATATTCCAAGTAAAGGAAGGTTACAAAATTCAAGTTCTATATGTAGAAAAGCAAAGGAAAATAATAAGGTCTATTATGTTCCATTTTCCAGAAAATAGCAAAGGAAGGACAATATTAAAACTAGTAAATCTTTTATTGGAGATACAAATTTTTGAACTATAAATGAAAGAGCTATAAATGAAAGAGCTATATTTTTCTTCCTAAAAACTTCTATCCCTGCAAGAAGGTGAGAAGTTCCTTTTATAGAGGAATGGAGGGGAGCAAGTCTGGGAATCAAGGGGAAGATGGGCCACAGACAGCAGGAAGTGGATCAGATGGAGTCCTGTCAATAATCAAATGCCTATATCTGTATTTATCTTGTATTTTATGGAGAGTGCTCCCTATTAGGTCTTGGTAATGGAAAGCGGGACCCTACCCTTATGGAAAAATGGAAGAGAGTGGGACTAAGGCAGTAGGTGGAGGTGAATACTTGATGTAAAAGTCAAATTTGCTTGATGGTTGTCCAAGTAGATCCCACTTTGAATGATCAGGATGATGACTTGTAAGAAAGAAATAATTAAAATACTTTTTTACAAATGGCCTTAGTATTCCATGGGCCGTCCTAAAAGAATTTTTAACCCATCTAGCTAGAAACAAAATATATACAATTTAGTCTCTGTGGCCATTATAGGAGAAATAATCCCAAAATAATCATCTTCGTTGTCATTACCTAAATCAACAAAGGGCTCTGAACCCTAAGAGGCCTGGGACTGTGAAGAAGAAGGGTCTTCAGACTGGATAAGTTACTACATAATCTCGAAATACTCTTCTTTCATTTTGGCAGCAACAATAAGTGCATTGGCATGTGATTTTTGGGCCAAGGAGGTAGACTGAGCCTATGTTTGGGCACGAGAGAACCTAAGAAATCCATTATGTTTTAGCCAGTTAGTTATAGCTTGGAAATTTTTTGGGGAACTTTATAAGAGGTCCACCATTTTACTTTAAATTTCCTTTAGAGGGCAGTGATATCTTCATGAACATAAAATCAAGATACCACTGAGTAAACCAAGAGAAAGAATTTGGAACAGTATAGGCAAAGAGAGGAAAATTTCTTTTCAGGGGGAGATGGTTTATAGTCGGTGGAGAAAAGATTATACCCTTAACAAATATCAGGAGGGAGGATGTTTAGGATAGGACCATAGTTATGCCACCAACGAGTGAACCATGTTGGAAATATAAATATATCAGCACGATCACTTAATAAGAATAGCCATGTATGGCTATATAGAGAATTTTGGATAAGAAAAGTATTAAACCATGCTTGTTCATAATCCCACTAGGAAAATAAGCGGCAAAAGTCTAGTTTTGAATTAAAGTTAATAGGGAAGGCTTTGGTTTTGGAAGGTCCTGTCCCTAATCAGCAGGGTGAAGGACATGGAGAATTTTGTAGGTAGAATAAAAAGGTTGGGTATATCCTTTATGGTAAAAATGTTTGAATTTTGCAGAACTAGTATATTCCAAAATTGTTTGATAAAATTCCTAGGTTTTAGAAAGATCCCAGGGTTTAAAAAACCAATTTTTTGGAAAATAATTTTGCATAGTAAGAAAAGGATCTTTATGGAAAAATCCATCTTCAATAGTTAAGATATTTTGTATTGAATTTTTTATAAGAAATTCTAAAGATGGAAGTTTTAATTGAGATAAAATAATTTGTGAGCTACTTTGAGTAGTCATAGGAGTTAAAACATTTTGAGAAAGGGCTTTTTAAGAGGAAGATTCTCCTTTCTCAATTTTAGAAATAGGTTGAGGAGCCTTACCTAAGATGCCTTTGTTGGTGTCATCTTGAACAATAGCAGGAGGCTGAAGAGTATTCTGTATTTCTTTAAGGAGTTCAAGAGATTGGGAGATAGAATCAAACCAAAGCTAGATTTGAGATGCTTTATCAGAGTCTGCTACATTTTGATCTTGGTTAACTATATTGAACCATGACTTTATCGATTTTTCAGCAGAAAGAGGAGGAATAGAAGATGTGTCCACTTTATCTTTATCATTTTATTTTTTGTGAACCATTTTTATCTATTTTATAAAAATTCTCTAGTTAGAAAATATGGTAGAGAGTTTTTATCTCCTTTAATAAATTCTATATCAAAATAAAAAATACTTAAAATAGCTTGCCATCTTGCAAAAATCTATTTTGAAGCAATATTTTGAACATCTTTTTGCAGAACTTCTTTAGCATATTTACAATCAATATGAAGTTAAAAATTTTGGTTAAGTAAATCAAATTGAAACTTTGAGATGCATATGACAATAGAAAGGACTTCTTTTTTGATAGTGGAGTAATTTTTTTATGTATCGTTCCAGTGCCCTGAAGTGTACTGAACAACTACTTCTTTATCACATGAAACTTGTTTTAGAATGCCTCTATATTCTATATCACTAGCATCAATTTCGACAATTTTGGGAAGGGATGGATAAGCCAGATGAAGACAAGGAATTTTGGTGATTTATTTCTTTATGTATCGAACAACTCTAGTATGCTTATCAGTCTAGGGGACATGGTTTTTCTTTAATCTATCATGCAAAGGTTTAGAGATCCTATTGATATTAAGATAGAAATCTAAGACATAATTTAGACTTCTTAAGAACTGTTGTAACTAGATTTTATCAAGAATCTTATCAGGGAATTTTTTGCCAAATTCTAAAGATCTTTCTATGGGAACTAAAGTACTACAACAGATATAATGTCCTAAAAACTTGACTTTAGTCTCGAAAAGAGAAATCTTTTTAGCAGAGACTACTAGATCATTTTGCCTAACTATATAGAGAAAAGTCTTTAAGTGTTTAAAATGTTGTTGAATGGAGTTTGAAAAAATAAACACATCATCAATGTAAATGATGCAAAAATCGAAATAAGGATTGAATATATCATTCATTATTCTCTAAAATTCTGATGGTGCATTTTTCAAACCAAATGGCATAACATTCCATTCATATAGGCCAAAAGGGATAGTAAAAGTAGTTTATACCGATGATCTTTATGGATTTGTATTTGCCAAAATCCAAATTTCATGTCAAATTTTAAAAATACAAATGCGGAATGGAGTTTTTGAAGAAGATCTTTTTTGTTTGGAATAGGGTATCTAATCCATTTTAAAGCTTTATTTAGAGGCTTATAATTAAAAATAAGCTTAGGAGTACCTCTTTCTATTTTAGAAGCTTTATTGACTTAAAAAGCTACACAACTCCATGGAGACCGAGATTTAGAGATTAATCCCTTAGATTTAAGATCTTGAATTTCTTCCTTACAGTGCTTTTCCAATTCAACATTTATTTGAATAGGTCTAGCCTTGGTAGGAATCTTTTTCTCCTCAAATTCAAGTTCATAAGGAAGATAAGCTATATGTTATTTCTTTTCCAAAAAGTGTTTAGTAAATCAGAACATACTTCTTTTAACATAGTATCATGAAAATAAAAAATCTTTGATTTTACCAGCTCAGACTTTATCCGTTGTTTAATTTTTTGAAGATGAACATTTTGTTTTAAATCATATAAGTCTGTTTCCTTTCCCTTGATTATAGCATTGGTTTCATTCTTATAAATAGAATGAGCTTTAATAAGGTTTAAGGATATGGTTCTTGGTTTTGCCAAAAAAGGAAAAGAAATATGAACTTTTTCTTCTTTGTAATCAATATAGTTATAAGTGGTTAGATAGGGAGTTATTAAATTAATGAAAGGTGTCCCTAAAATCACCATATAACCAATATTAGAAACAAGCAGAAATGGAGTTTTTAAAAGAAATCCATTGTTAGAAATACTATCCTCTGTTTTACCGTTTATATGCATTTTAGAATTATTAACAGAGGAAAGCTTTTCTGTAGTATGCTCTTGAAAGTGTTATGGAACCATGCCAGTTTTTATATAGTTTAAATTAGCTCTAATATCAAACAGAGCAATGGCATTTAGTTGAAAATATTTATTGAAGACGATAGTGATCTTTATAAGATATTTTCTTAAAGTAATTTGATTTAGAGCACAGAGAAATTCATAAGGTACTTTATCAAGATTAGCCAAGGATCCTAGTTCTAAATCCTTAGTATTATCACTATCACTAGACTATTCAACTAGTTTGTTGACAAGGAATTGTATTAATTCATAATCTTTTTGTTGTTTTTCTTTTAGTTGCTTTATTTTAGACTTTATGGTTTTGATTTCTCCTTGAAGCTCTTGGATATCACCTAAGGGTTTTTTAGTGAGCTTTTTCTTATTGAGAATAGTAGTCAGGTCATATATACCTATACTAGTAGAAGGTAACTCAATATCCTTAGGTTCAGGTTCCTTTTCTAAAGACTGCCTAAGTTGTTTCAGATATTTTTTCTAAACATCAGGGTCATTTACGTGTTGAATAACATCTAGAATAAGATTTTGTTCTTTAGTAAGGACATCAAGTTGTTTTATTTTTATATCAAAATCTATACTGGACTCAGAAGAAAAAGAAGAGGAGGTGGCAAGTTCATCAATCTGGGGAGTTATAAAACTTTCAGAATCTGACTTTGACATTTCTATAAGAAGAGTTATTTTTCTATCAAAGGTATCTTCTTCTAATCCTAACTCATGGAGTTTTTTAAACACTTTACAGTATTTGGAGATATGGTTTGTTTTACCACATTTAAAAGAAGTAACATCTTTAAGGTAAGTTTTTTTAGCTTTATCAAGTTTGGGCTTTCTAATAGTCTTTCTATAAGGTTTTTTGTAGTAAGCTTCTCCCCTATCCTTTTTCTTGGAGGATTTTTTTATCTCTAGAGGAAAATTTCCTAGATGAAGGTTTGGAGGATTTTTTACTATAATCTCCCTTACAAGAAGGGTTCTAGGTGATGCTATAGTCAAACTGTTTATAGAAAGATCCTAGTTCCTGTCTGGTCTTTTTCATTTCTTCCTTAAGACACTTTTGGAGTTTTAAATCTTGACAGATTTTAAGACCTTCACATTGGGTAGTACTAATCAGTTCACCATAGGTAAGCTAGTTGTAAGGAATGATATGGGTTCTAAAAGATTGTCCAATGGTATTCCTGACACGTTCTCCTAACAGGGTGGGCAGACCAACAAGAAATTTTTCTTTCCAAAAGGGTTGATTGGAATCTTCTCTAAGCATGACCCTGGTAAGGAAGGTTGATCTATAACATTGGAAGTCATTGAGTTTTTTTCACCTAAGATTGGATAGAAGGTCAACATTTTTATCTTTAAGATGAGAAGAGTCTCCTATGAAATGAAGTGCTATAGTTAAGATTAGAGTAGAAACAACATCTTGGATGGGATTTCCTATTTGGTTTAGAATACGTATACCTTCATCATCTGTTTGGATAGCATGAAGAATTTCTTGTTGTTTGTCCTTAGTAAGATGGTAATCCCACCAACCTTTCAGTTGGCCAGAAAGCTCAGCTATAATAAGCTTAGTAATATATCGATCAAAGGTTCTTGTTTGGGCTTTATAAGCATTGGAGGCCATAGTCATTTGTTGAAGGGAATTATGAATTTGATATTCAAACATACCATCTATATTCCATTCATAGACATAAAATTAACACTAAACTTGAGCTGGACAAGAGTGTTGGGTTGACCATCTAGCTCAAGTTCTGGAAGTCTAGTTTGTGAATATCTAGGGTAAGGGGAAGGCTAATGAAGTTTAGCTATTTTTTGGGATTATGTTAGAGAAATATCAGTTTTAGAAGAGAAGTCTATACCTTTATCTAGAACACTAACAGTTTGATTAATAGAAAGAGGAGTATTAGGGACAATTGGTTTTCTAGAACTTGAAGGATTAAGTCCATTGAGTTATTCTCTAACAACATGTAAAAATTCTATGTGGTTACTCTTAATTTCCTATTGTGCACTAGTAGAGATTTGATAAGGTTTGAACATGGGGTTTTTTAGTTTCTTATCGGACATGGCTACATTATCAGAGGATTCTACAACTTTATGAGACTATTTTTCAAGCCTAGATAACTGTTTACCTAAGCTATGAAGATGGACATTGGTAAAGTTATTATGGGAGACTATATTTTTTAGGTTTTGGAAGTCACTATCCCGTGTCTTTTTATAAGGACAAGCTTCGATGGTCTTATTACCAATAGAGATCATGATGTTCCTAAGAGGAGGATGTTCAGATTCTATTTGTTTACCATTTAATGCTTCCCAAACAGTTAATTTTTTCTTGGGGTGACAGGGTTTAAAACTTTGAAAGGATAAAAAATGTTATTTTTTGATGCATATATTTCAAACCATTTGAAAAATAATATATTAACTTTATGTGCTTGGATGAAATTGTAAAATTGGCTTTGAAGATCATTTCGTTGTTCTAAGAAATGCTGGAAAAACCAATTTCTTTTTTCTTTATTATGAGGTGCATAAAAATCTTTATATAAAATAACTTTATTAGGGGTGAATTCTTTATCCAAAATAGATAGTTCATGAGCCATATTTTCTGTTATGGCTGAAGCAGTAGGAGAAGTAGGAGGAGAAGGGTTTTCTTCTTGTCTTGGTTCTATATAGACAGGTCTGGCTATATTCGTACTATAATCCACATTTCTAATTGAAGAAGAAGGTAGATCCGAAGTAGAATATTGAGCAAGGATATTATAAGGTAAATTTATAATAGGAGCTATATATGGATAAAGGTTAGCCTGATATGGCTGTTGGGGTAAATGTATGGTTCTTTGGTGGTTATTTACTATTGGTTTAGAATGGTAAGGAAGGTTTATAATAGAAGGGATTTGTGAAACTGGTCCACGATCAAGGGATTCTGATGTGGATGCATAAGAGAATCTTAAGCTAGAAAAGGTTCTATTAAATGAGAGTTTTACTTTACCATCTTGGAATTGGGTAATATGCTTTATTTGAGTGTTAGGAGTAGGTGTTTCTTCTTGTTGAATTTTAGGTTCAGTAGCTCCTTTTAAGATCCATTCTTGGGGAAGTGTAACTTGGCTCCATTTTATAGGTTTAAGAATTACAACATTGGCTTTAGATATATCTATTTAGAGGAGAAGAGTTTCTCTTTTTTGACTATGAAAATAACTTTTTGTATGAAATGCAGACATCATAACTTTATAACGAACTTTAAACACAAGTTCAATAAGTATGGATCCGTCATCCATAATATAGTTATGGGTTTGGATTTATAAAACTAGAGAATTTAAAAGATTAGCATCATTAAAAGAAATAGTGAAGTTGGGATAGCAATCGAAAGATATAGGACCTAAACAGAGACTAGATTCTACAGTTTCTAAAAGAGTGTCTTAGAAGTTTTTGAATCTCATATCCCTAAGGGTAGCCAAAATAGAGGTGTTTAGACCTTCTCTAACTAAGGGCTTTATACCTGCCTGAACAAGACCTATATGGATATATTTGAAACCTTTATCTTTATATTTGTCTAAGGAAGTAGGAGAAAGTAATTTTATGTAATCCTAAGATTTAAAAAGCTAGATATCTCTTTCTTCAGTCGTTATAACATAGTCAGATTTTAAGAAGTTTAGTTTAGGTGTTTTGTAGACATGATCTTTCTTATAGTCCATGAGTTTAAAGTCATCTATGCATTTATCAAAGTCCTCAATGGTGATTTCATCACTACTGACTATATTGTTATGAGCTCTAGTAAAGGAGGAAGCAGAGGAAGAAGAAGAAGAAGTGGTTCTTCCAAAAATTGGATTCATGGTAAAGAAAATGGCTACAGAAACATGTTTTACAACTACACTCTCATTGGCCTAACCAACATTTTTACTGCCTCTTAGGGTCTTACTATTAGGACCACTTGTGACCAAATAACTCACTATAAAGACTATTCTATAGACATAACTGTAACATGCAAATAATTATTGTAAAAATTACTTAACAATTATACATATATATATGGACAATACATATATATATGGACATCTTTAGTTTGATTGGCCTATAATAAAAGCCCAATAATGAGAAAATACAAGTTTAGAATGCAATAGAAGCCTCAAACCTCTCAAAAATGGACTCAGAAGACCAAAATACCAATCCTCTAAGCCTAAAATCTCAAATCCAAGTTGAAAAAATTAAATTTAAGCCTAAACAATAGGCCAAAGCCTATAACCCATCGCCTTTTAGTCCATTGGGCCTAGACCTGACCTAGGTGAAGAGGCGATCGCCTCAGCAAAGAGGATCTATCTCTTTACCTTGGGCATCGGTGAGGCGATGCCTAATCAAAGAGGTGGTGCCTCATCGAAGAAGCAATGCCTCTTCATGCCTGCTAATTGTTGCATTAAATGCCATTAATGGCAATAGTTAAGGTTAACCTGCCCTTGACTTGAGGCATTTTTTTATGCTAAAGGAAAGAAAAAAAAGGAAAGAAGTAGAGAGGGAGCATGGGAAATGAGGAGGAGAAGTGGAGAGTGGTTTTAGTGGGGAATTGGGAAAAGAAAAAAGGAGAGGCTTAAAAGGAAAAGAAGAAAGAGAAAGAGGGGACTTTTAGACTTTTGCATTTTTTGGAACGTAAAAGGAAGGTTTATGGAGTTGAAAATAGAAAGAAAACACAGAGAGAAAATAGAAACAGAAAAGAGAGGAAGAAGAGGAAAGAAATAATAGGATTCTTGAAGTAAAAGACCTTATTTCTTAAGAAGAAGGAATGCTTTTATGCATTTCAAGCATCCCAGTGAATCAATCAAGCTTTGAGGGCTTAGTTAGGAGCATAAATCTCATCCTAACTAGTGAGAACCTCTTGTATTTAAGCTTTGAGTCCTTTTATTATATTAAAAGCTTTATTTCATTACATTATTGCTTGTCTCTTAAGCTTATTATATGAATAAGGTCATATGTTGGGTATAAATGCATGAAATAATGAGTATTGATTAGTGATCTTAGTATATTTATATATGTTTTTCATTTATTTGCATGAACACTTGAGTTTCTTAGAGTTTAAGAAATGTAGTCCATCTTTGCCTCTGTTGAAGAGGCGACACCTCTTCATACGGGCGTTGCCCCTTCGTCTTGAGGCAATTTGAGATCGCCTCTTTGCTAAAGAGGTGTTGTCGCTTTGTCAGAATACTGCACTAGTTTGCTTTGATTTTTAATATTTATTTGGTATATTTTTGCATGTCTTTCTATTTTTCTTGTTATATATGTTGAGTTTATACATGGTTACAATGTCGTTTAGTATTTTTATTGAATGATGATTATTGTGTTATTTATGAGGCCATTTTATGACATCATTTCTATTTTCTATAAATATTATTTGAGTATTATTTTGTGAATAATGTTGTTGTTTTAAGAGATGGGATTAACTTGTATTTGTTATAGGGATTATTTGGTAATGTTTAATTCTCAAATAATTAAACCATTAATTAGTTCTTGAGAGGTTTTATTTGTATAATTAATTATTTTTCTTTTGGTTTATTTTTGGTTTTTGTATGGTTTAATTTTCATTTATTTTACATTTTCTTTGTACAAAATGTTGTATTTCTTAATCCCTTCCCCTATTTATTTGGAGTGTATGGTTATAAAGTTTTATAATTTTTTTATTAATGATATATATCGAGCCACAAGCATGAAATGGGACTAATGTGCAAACTTGGACAAAAATATAAAATTTGAAAACAATTGTAATCCATATTAAAATAAGGAAATAATTTAATTATTAGAGGTAATAAAATATGAAACATACACAAAGCCCAATTGCAAGGTTGGGTGGGCATTCCAAAAGTCTATACCTAGTTTCTGAACTTGATCTTTGATGACGGCTTCTGGGAACCTCCATGGAATCTATTTACTGTACAGTGTCTTTTAGCTTTTATCTGGGTGACAGCTCCATTTTCATTTTGGGCCCTAAGCCCATTTCATATTTTCTAGTGGGCCCTGAGCTCACCATAGTCACCAACACTTGGATCTAGTCCTATCACCTATAGTTATGACTGCATTAGGGATAGAGAAACTGATTCCAAGTGTTTCATAATTTATCATCTTTAATTATTTTCTTATTTACTTTGCAAAATTTTGCATTCACTATATGTTTCCACACAATGTTCACTCTAAGTCCCAAATAAAACGATAATGATCTTCACTCAAACCTGGTGGTGTAGTATTTGATTATTATCACTTATAGCATGTACTTATCCGCATCGTATACACCTTTGAGTGGGGAGATGTAATAAAGGTACATAGCCATGGGAGCTGAAGCTTATTACCCAAGACCCAACTTATATAATGACTTAGCAATTTCCATTAGGTTTTTCCTAAATGCATGTGTTTTATGCCATATATTGTTTCTTTTTATAACTCCTAAGCCCACTATTAGCAAACCTTGCTAAGATGGGCCTCTCATGCCCATGTTTAGCCCATTTCAAATAGATCTTAATAAGGTGGGCCATTGATATCATTCTTAGTCTGTTAAAATGGACTTTGGAATTATTTAAAGACATTACCACTTATTTGTACTATCCTGAGAGTTATCTTGCATCCATTAGTTTTATTATCCCTTGTTGATAATTAAAACCTAGAATAACAATCCTAGGACAAGGAACTCACTAATGAACACATGCATGGGAGAAATAAGGGTGAATATATTATTTGAGAGCCTTTTTATTTTTCTAATGCATGTATATATGTTAATTTATTTCTTTTAATTTTTAGTAAACAAATATCTCATGCATACACTCCATACATCTTTTTGATCCTTAGTGATTACAAATATAGATCCACAACAGTCTTCCAATTGGAAATGATCTGACACCAACCATTTGGTTAGGATTTCTAGAGAAACTGAGATGGCAGAGTTTAATGCTAAGGCTTTTGGGGATAAGTTGAAAGCAAAGATAGCCAATTAGACCTAAGCAATTATGAGAGAAATGATGGCTAAAATAAGGGGACCGATTATATAGGAACCACCGGCACCTCAACTACTAGCACTTTAATCATAACCATTTGATTTGGATGTTGAAAACTTTGAAAGATTGGAAAGGGAGGATGATCAATAAACCTTGATAGTAGAGCCTATAGACAGATAGAATGTGAATGCAAACACTATTGAGAATGTAGAAAAACTTGATTAGGCCAAGAATCTGACCAAGACTATTGGTCAAATGCAGCTAATGATGAAAGAAAAAGGGATAGATGTTCCACTAAGCTACTCCTATCTAAGTCTGGACAAGGATGATGACCCCCTCCCTTGAAATTCTAAATTCCTTGATATGAAGAAGTTTACTAGTGTAGAGGACCCCTATCTACTTCTAAAGCAGTATGTGACCCATATAAAGACAACCAAATTGACAAAGGCATAAATTTTAAAGCAATTCCCTTTATCTCTGAAAGGAGTGCCCATTAGATGGTACTATGCTTTGGAACCCTATGTCCAAACATACTAGGAAGGATTATATGCCACATTTATCAAACAGTACAATCTCAACATCTAGATAGAGGCATCCTTGCATGACCTACAGATTGTGAAATAAAAATTCAATGAATCCTTCACATATTATTTAATTAGGTAGAGAGCAAAGCTATCATAAATGAAGCACTGACCCATAGAATTTGATTAATTGGTAATAGCAATAGAACGGTGTGTACTCCCACTTTCAAAAAAATTGAAGGATTTAGGAATTCATAATTTTGAGGAGCTGTATAAGTTTAGGGTGCAAAAAGAATCTGAACTGGCATAAGAGAAAAGGTTCTTTAGTGGGAGATTTACAAACAAAGAAGGGGTGGGATCTAGTAGTGGAGTTGGGATGAGTAGTAATGTGCATATCAATAATGTTAGACAATCCTGAAGGTTTTTTAATTTGGGAAAAATCTTGACCCAAAACTATCTTGTAAATACCACCAAAACATTGGACATGACACTGATGGTTGCACTCACCTAAAACATAAGGTTTAAGATCTTATTGATTTAGGCAAAATAACTAACCCTAAAACTAGAAAACCAAACACCCAAAATAATCCTCTACTTAATTACTAAAATGCCCTACCACCCAATCCAAGAATTCTAATGATCAACATCAGCTTAATAGAGGAACAAGTCCTTAATTCCTTTATTAATGCTATACCCACACCACTAAAATCATAACCAAAAGACTTGAACCTGAACCTGAACCTGAACTTAAACCATTAGACTATATAACCCAATGTGAATGTACTTGATATTTGGAGTTTTGATGATGAAAAAAGGGAGAAGTTGATTTGTGGAAGAATAATGAGGGGGAAGATAGCTTGATCAATTGAGAAGTTAAAGAACAGAAAGTGAGAAATGAAAGATGTTGAGTTAGAAAAGGAGAAGGTTGATCCAAAAGAAGAATCAGAGAAAGGAAAAGAAATTAAGGAAGCTACTAAGGCCAAAAGAGATGAGAAAACTCTTGCCAATGTTTGGGAGCTGCTTATGAACTCCCAAGCCCATCAGGAAGCGACTATAAAAAAATTCCTTCAATGCATACTCCCAAACAAATGGTGGATTCATTGACAAAGAACCTTTAGAGGGCTATTGTATTTACTGATGATGACTTGCCTTTGGAAGGAAGGGATAACAAAAAAACCTTATTCATTAAAGTTGAATTAAAAAGGAAACTAAATTGTTGTCTCACAGTTGATAATGGGTCTACCATTAGCATGTGCCTTCTAAAGATCCCACTATTGACAATAGCCTATTTAAAACCCTTTGATGTGGTAATTAAATCCTATAATGATACAAAGAGGCCAATTGAGGGAACTTTTAGGGCTCTGGTTAAAACAGGACCTATCAAAGTTTGGGTCAACCTACATGTCATTGATATTCCAGTCACCTTCACCATTCTTTTAAGGAGACCATGGTTTCATCCTCTAGGGGAAGTGCCTTCTACCATTTATCAAAAGATTAAGTTTATATATGAGGGAAGAGTAGTCACTATAATGGCATAAATTGAGGCTACTATTATTGCTTTAAAGTTAACTCCCATTGAAATCCCGGATAGTTTGAATTTTGAGGTTTATGTAATCAATGAGGATGAGCTAAATTTGATAATTATGAGCATGATGAAAAGCATACAATCTATGCCTAGCATGGGGTTGGGGAAGAATTAGCAGGGCCCACCTGAATTCATTGAACCTAAAGTGCTAATTCTGAAGTATGAGGTAGGATATCTTGCAGAGAATGAGTCTGAGGAAGAGAGTGAAGTTGAGAAAAAGCCTAAGAAGAACAGAGCGAGAGCTAAGCTGAAGAAGAAGACACTCTAGGAAACCTTTGTGGAGAAAATTACTAACTACCCCTATTAAGGAGCTCATAAACCTTTAATTATTGCTAAAAAGTTGGTCCCTGGGTTTGAAATCTTCACTGAGCATGTGAATAGGATCAAAGAATCTATTATGGAAGAGCCATTAGTAAAATATTTAGTGCTGACTCAGAAATCAAAGGAGGACATTCCTATAGTGGAGAGGAAGGATGCTATTGACCAGGAAGAAGAATTCAACTTCGAATCTTTTGTTTTTAATTCTATTATGGATGTTGTCTATGATGACATTGATGTTTCTCTTTCTAGTCTATTTGAAACTGATGACATTTTTATTTTAAAATTAATGTGATAAGTTCTGATTATGCTTACTTGTGTGATGTTTTTCCTAACGGTTATTCTATGTGTGATGATCATTTCATACATATGTTTGACATTAATTCAGTGAAAACTAAATCATTTAACCTAGGCACTTGTGATAACCTTAAGAATATACTTATTACTTCTAACTTTACTCCTGATGAGAGAGGAAAAAATGAAAGAAACTTTGAAAAAAAGGTAGAAAGTATTTTCTTGGGACTATGAGGATATGCTTGGGATTGATAGAGAGATTGTAGAACATAGGATCCCTATATATTCTCACATTGCACTAAAAAAATAGAAGAAAAGGAGGTTAAGGCTAGAATGGGCTCTTTTAGTTAAAAAAGAAATAAAAAAACAACTGAAAGAAAAGTTCTTAGAAGTAGTAGATGACACTCAATGGCTAGCCAACATTGTCTCGATTCCTAAGAAGGATGGGAGAGTTAGGATGTGTGTGGACTATAAGGATCTGAACAAGGCCTGTTTAAAAGATGACTTTCCTTTACTATATATTGACACCTTAGTAGATAGTGCAGCTTCAAGTGCCATGTACTCCTTCATGGATGGTTTCTTTAGATACAGCCAGATTATAATGGTTATGATTGAAAAACTAAAAACTTCTTTTACCATAGAATGGGGCATTGATTGCTATACAGTCATGTCGTTGGAGTTGAAAAATGTAGGGGCTACTTGTCAGAAGATGGCCACCACCTTATTGCATGATATGATTCATAAGGAGATAGAGGTGTAATGGAGGACATGATGGTAAAATCTCCAACAAGAGAAGGGCATTTTGAGGCTTTAGATAAATTCCTCATAAGAGCTGAAAAGTATAACCTCAGGTTGAATCCAAAAAAGTGTGTTTTTGGGGTAACCTGCAGAAAGTTATTAGGGCATATTATTAGCTAGAAAGGCATAGAGGTAGATCTGGACAAAGTTAGAGCTATCAAAGAGATGTCTGCACTAAAAAATGAGAAAGATGTCAGGGGGTTCATTGGACTGTTACAATATATTAGTAGGTCCATAACCAAGCTAATAACTATATGTGAGTTGATCTTCAAACTCTTAAAGAAGAATCAACTGATCATCTTGGATGATAAATGTTAGTAAGGCTTTGAAACTATTAAGCAGTATTTAATGAATCCCCTATTCTTATAGCCACCAAGGCCAGGTAAGTCCCTAATTCTTTACTTAGCAATAGAGAAGGAAGCGATTGGTGCGATGTTAGCTCAGGAAGGGGAAGGAAAAGTTGAGCATGCCATGTATTATCTGAGTAAAAAGCTTTTACCATATGAAGCCAATTACAATATAATAGAAAGAACTTGCTTGATTGTGATTTAGGTGATGAAGAAGCTCCAACATTACTTCCAATCTTACAGAATCTCTATAATCTCTAAGCACGATCCTCTCAGATACCTCCAGCAGGCTCTGTTACTTATATGGAAGTTAGCTAGATGGTTAGTCCTGTTTACTAAATTCGACATAGACTATGTGGTGAAGAAGGTGGTAAAAGGAAGAGTCATGGCAGACTTTCGAGCTCCAAATTTAGTAGATGATGGACATGAATGGGAGTTAGAATTCCTAGATGAGCACCTGGGGGCAATAGAGATCCAACCATGGAAGATGTACTTTAATGGAGTGGTTAATAGCAAAGGAGTTAGCATTAGTGTGACTTTGGTTTTGCCAAAAGGAGAAATGGGTCTGATGGAAAGGATATTAGAAATTGAAGTCACCAATAATCAAATTGAATATGAAGCCTGCATCTTCAGTCTGGAAGCACTCAAGGATGTAGGGGGCAGAAGAGGTTTTAGTGTACAAAGATTCATTGCTAGTGGTGAAATAGATTTTTAGAGAATAGGAAGTAAGAGAGGATAAACTGAGACCATGCTGGGATTATTCGACCACAATTCAATTAGCCTTCAGCCAATGCAAATTCATGCATTTGCCACATAAAGAAAATTAGATGGTAGATGCCTTGGCTACTTTGGCTTTGACATGGGAAGAAAGAAAGTAGGCGAAAATGAAGCCTCTTATTCTGATAAAGTCCTGGACCCCCTACTATGAACAAATTAGAATAATGTCAACCAGGCCCATAGAAAAACACTAGTTTCATTATCTATAATAGTATCTTGAGATGGGGAAATTCATAAATGAAAGTGAGAAAAAAGAAAGGATATTGCTGAGGGTGTTATCTTGGTAGTTCATTAGTCATAACGAGATGTTATACAAGAGAATGCCAACTAGAGTGCACTTGGGATGTGTTAATAAGGAAAAGGCATGGAAAATTATGGAAATAATTCATAAGGGTGTGTGAAGGCTGTATATGAATGGAACAGTCCTTGCTAAGAAGATAACTCATCAAGGGTACTTCTGGCTGACCATGGAAGTAGATTTCTTGATGTACATTAAAAAGTGCCATAACTGCCAAGTGTATGGTGATGTGAGCCATTTACTTTCCATGGAACTTCAGGGGTTGACTTCTCCATGGCCCTTCACTATATAGGGAATTGATATCATTAGGGAGATAAGGCCGAAGGCATCTAATGGTCATCGCTATATTATAGGAGCAATCAATTACTTTTCTAAGTGGGTTGAAGTAGAATCAATTACGACTGTTGGGGCAAAATAGATTGTAAGGTTCATAAAATAGACATGGCTTACCTCATCACATCATCACTGATAATGGTGTTCAATTCAGAGTAGAAATCACCACTTTATTAGAAGAATACAAGAATGAATATCATATATCATCTCCTTACAAACTGTAAGCAAAAGGGGCAGTAGAGGCAATAAATAAGAACGTGAAGAGAATCCTAGCCAAGATACTAGAGAATTATAAAGTTGGACAAGCTACCTATAATTCACATTATAGGGTTATAGGACCATTGCCAAAACATCAACGGGAGCTACTCTGTATTCTCTGGTGTATGGATGTGAAGCTGTGTTATCTATTAAGGTCGAGATTTAGTCATTGACGGTTCTCCTACAAACTAGAATCCCCAAATATCATTGGGTTAAAAGCTGATTAATACAACTAACGCTGCTAGATGAAAAAAGAATGAAAGACATATGTCACTCTCAATTGTACCAGAAAAGGATAGCTTGACTTTATAATAAGAAGATTAAGCCAGGCAAAATCAAAGAGGTTGACTTGGTCTTGAAACTCACTAGGCGAATCATGATTGATCCACGGGGGAAGTTCAAGCCAAAATAAGAAGGTCCATATCAAGTAAAGAAACTATTTTCCAAAGGTACTGCTATTCTATTTGATCTAGAAGGGAACAAGTTCAGAGAGCCCATTAACCTAGATAAGCTTAAGAAATAATTTTTGTGAAGTCTCGCTAAGGAGAAAACCTCAAAAGAGGCTACTTAGGCAAAAATTAGAGACAATAAAATAAAAAAAAAAGTAAAAAGTCCTGCTGGATTGAAAACCCGAAAAGGCAATTCAAGTAAAAGTAAAGGACATGTAAAAGGAGAGAGAGAGGAAAAAATAGTTAGTTAGGAAACTCACAAGTGCAAGCCAATTAATAATAAGAGATATATAAGAAGTAAAATGTATAATCGCTTTGTGCTTAAATTAAATGAAGTGGGTAGCCTTTATTATTGTTGAATATTGCATTAAATTCTTATTACACATTATTTAACTAGAAAGGAAATTCAACCTCATAAAAAGCATAAAAAAGACTAAGTTTCATGAACTAGTTTTACTTACTTCTCTTTTGAATATCCTGGGCACTCGATGCCTATAAAGCCCTTATTCTTTTATTTCTTATAAATTCATTATTCTCTATCTATTGTAATTAAATCCAAGCCTTGTATTAGTCATCAGTAAAATGATATCCGTTATAGTCAATAAACCTCTAAATAATTCTACAAGGCCAAATAGCAACTAGGTTGTCCAGAAAATTTTGTGAAAGGAGCCCTAGCTCAAATTCATGCACTAGATCCATGATCTGCTATTTCTCCTTGTATTGCCTATAAAGTAGAGTAGGATTATAGAAAGTGGCGAAGTGGAGACTGGCCAAAGGTACATAATAGGTGTAGGATCGAATGGTCACATACTATAACCTCCACCATGGGCAAGTCCATTAAACTAGAGTGTTAGGGAATGTAGACAACCAACTTTAAATGTCTTTTGAGATGGGATAAAGTCTCCTTGTATGATAATGCTTGGCCCTATAGTGCATGATGTCTCTAGGAGGTTTGAGCAATCTTAGTTTTTCTTACAACCAAGCTTGCAAGGATCATGAGTGGGTGAAAAATAAGAAAATAATAGAAAAGGATAAGAGATAAAAAGCTCACCTCCAATAGAAAGGGACTCCCAAAGAATTGTTGGTTCTTAGAGAAATTTTCAAGACTGATAATGGTTTCTGCCATAATGAGAAGGAAAGGATTCAGGCCAGCTTCCACTTGGTCCAGAATATGAAGAATCTTTGGATCACATTTGTCAGATATGGAAACCAGTAGAAACTGAGCATATAGACAAAGGGCAATCATTCAAAGCCAATAAACCTTGTTGCTATCTATTGTCATAATAGTTACAAGAAAAGGGCTCATAAGGACTTCATTACTAAACACATGGCAAAGAGAAGATTGTGGAGATATGTTGAATAGTATAGCCATTTGGTACTGGATAGTATGCAAGTCTGGAGTTTCAATCGAAGGAATTACAATTTGACAAGTAGAATCCGTTTGAGAGCCTAGGATAGCTTCAAATTCCTATGGTAAAGGGCAAAGTTCCATTATTTTGAATTGGAAGACATGTTTTTGAGAATCCCAAAACTGAGCAAGAACATGGAGAAATGGGAAATTGATCTTCCTAACATGTAGAGATCGGAAGGCGGATAGGTGAAATGGTTCTAATATAGCCCATGAGCTTCCATCTAGGCTTTTTAGAATCGATTATATTTGTTTCAAGCTTCTTTCAATCATATAGGAGGGGTATAATACTCCCAAGATAGAGAGAATGAGTGGAATTCATGTGAATGGGGAATTAGGGATTTTAGAGAAGATTTAGGGATTTTTATAGCTACAGACTGAACCTGTAGAGACATTCACCTCTATGATCAAGCGATGTCTCTACATGAAAAGGAAATTTCCTATTACCTCTTCATAAAAAGGCGACATCTTTATAAAAAGGTGACAACTCTTGAATAAAAGGAGTGATCTTTATAATACTATGAAATGGTTGAAGTGTATATACAAAATTAGAAGAAAAGCTATTTAGTAATAAAATCCGATGATTGATTTAGAATTCTACCAAAACTTAGATTTAAATGTTGCTTATAGTCATTCAGTACAAGATAGAAAATACTAAAAGTAAAGAATCAATTCAGATAGTAGTAAAGCAACAGTGCAAAGCATTAAATATCTCTCCAATCTAAATAATCCTATGCTAACACATCAGCTTAGGCATCCCCTCTACTCATTATCTCTAGACTCATAAGCTCCCTCATTAGCAAGGTCATCCTCAGAGGCATCAGTAGGATTGGCTCCATCCTTATTACTACTACCCTCAGCTTGCTCATTAGCCGCCTCCTCCTCCTTGTCATCCTTGACTTAAAGAGTAGTAAGTTGATGCTCAAGGGTAGTAATTCTGGCCTGACTAGCCTCATCTCGATCCTGCCAAGACGCAATGAGAGGTAAGAATCATGAAAGCATGCATACAAGTAAAAATGAAGTGTAGTTTCTTTTACCTTCCATTATTATGTCATCTGCATTAGGAAGTCTCGATGGGCCTTGATCACCTAGTACATATACTCTCCTTAATCATGAGGAATCTATATAATTTATTTACTGATTAGAACTAACTATATGTTCAGTTGAACTTAGGAAGAGGGCCTCGAGAGAAAGGAACTCATATATGTAGTAGTATCTAGGAGGAATGCTTACTCTAAGGTCATGTCTAACATTAATAACCAACGAGAGAGCTCACCTGAAGGCGTCCAATAGTGAGTTAGTAGGTTAGGAGTAGAGGCAAGCCTTCCAGCTACTATCTGAGAACAAGAATTGGAAAGGTCCATAGCAAATGGTACACTAGAAGAAGAACCCTTACCACTGGGTATGATCCGAGGATGTTGATGAGGCCTCTCTTAGGCAGCAGGCCTAGGACGAGGAGTTAATGCCTTAGCTGGTGCTTAAGGATGGAAATTAAATCATGCAACAATATCCACAAGCATAAGTGTAAAATATGTGTTTAATTGGATTGCTGGTTTACCTAAAGTGTAGTTACATACAAAGGCACCCTCTGTATGAGATGAGCTTGGGCAAAATAAATGTAGTAAAACTTACTCCTCTCATAATAATTAGTAACAACCTCTCCTTCCAAGCCCTATTCAAGCTTATCTCCTTCTAACTCGTGTGCCTAAAAAATGTGTTAGGGAGGAGCAAGGGGTGGTCGTCTCACTTGGGTGCCCATCCACTATTGGTGGACTCTCTTGCCAAGATACTAGACTCTGCAGTCAGTCCTTAAGAGTAGTACCCTCTTTCAAAATAGTAGGATCGAGCTGATCATTGCTTAAGACATCTAGCCTGGGGACCCTATAAATGTGGGCACAATTACAAGAACAAATAGATAAGTAAGTGAGTTTGATTAATGAATGTGTCGATAACTATAATTATGTTTGTAGGTACTTACCTGATCATGTGCGAGCATGTTCAGTCATTTACAATGGATGTCTATGCATGCAACTAGCCTCCTCTAAGCCCAACTGGGGCCCTATCTCACTATAGTAGGGAAAGGGGCATTGATAAAGCGAGTAATCCCCACTATTAGCTCTAGCTCTAGGGCTTAATCATGTAAAAGAGAAGAAGAATTATTAGCAGATTCTAATAATGACAATTGGGGAGAAACCTAAGAGTAAAAAGAAAAAGGTAGTACTAGAATGGTGTGCCAGAAGCCACAAAGCCTCTTGGCTCCACACATAAACTCATATATACTCTGGTAGAGATAGGCTAGAGTGTAGCTACCCCAATCATATATGGCTACCAAATCCAGGACTCTCAAGGGCATCAAGAAACTTAGCTCTATAGAGCTCGTAGTGTTTGCAAATAGTGTGGTGCCTAAAAATTAGACAAAAAATGCCTGCACTACCTGGTCAATCTATCGAGGTGTGACAGTAGCCTTAACTTTGGCATGAGTATAGAAGCTCATGATGAAATCAAGCTTCACTGTGTGGGTCCACTTAATGTCTGGGACTATGCCAGGCAAACGCTCGATGAAAGCGAGGCGATATGGAGATAGCTTCTGGAGGCTAGCATCGAAAGGGATCGAATCCCCTACATAGGCAATGCTAGTGACTGCAGTAATAGGCAATGCCAATGATTGCAGTAGGGTCAAATGTAAACTCCATAAATGAAAGGTAAAATGTATGGGTGGTGTCAGACCACCTCTCCATTAGGGCATGTAAAAGTTGGTAGTCCATGCACCTCTATTGTGCCGATAGTGATAGGATAAAGTTTAAAAACCTTATATCATGAATTCAAGTCAAAAAAATTTTGCTTAACTGCTTAGGTGTACCCTATAATTGATACTTGAGAAATGAGAACATTCTAGTCAAAGCATCAAAAAAAAGAATAAGCTTCTAGTCAAGTTTGAATCCCTAAAGTGCGTGAAGAATAAATGTCTAGTTAGGTTTGAATCCCTAAAGTGCATGAATAACAAACATATGGTTGGGCTTGAATCCTCAAAGTGTGCAAACAATAAGCATTTAGTTAAGTTTGAATCCCCAAAGTGTGCATCTTAGAAGGTGTCTAGTCAGATTTGAATCCCTGAAGTGCATTTTCCTTTACTAAGTGAAGATTAGGCCATGCTTGGGATTCATGACACAACTATAATAAGTATTTGATCAGGCCATGCTCGAGGAACACAGTTAAATTTCATCTCTCTTTACTGAGTAAAGATTAGGCCATGCTCGGAATTCACAATAAAGGTATAATGAGTAACTGATTGGGCCATGCTCGAGGAACACAGTTACGTTTGATCTCTTTCTACTAAGTGAAGATCGGGCCATGCTCAATATTCATGATAAAACTATAATAAGTAACTGATTGGGCCATACTTAAGGAACACAGTTATGTTTTATCTCTCTTTATTGAGTGAAAATCAGGCCATGCTCAGGATTCATAATAAAACTATAATGAGTAATTGATTGGGCCATGCTCAAGGAACACAGTTACATTTCATCTCTCTTTACTGAGTAAAGATTAAGCCATGCTCGGAATTCATAATAAAGGTATAATGAGTAACTGATTGGGCCATGCTCGAGGAACATAGTTACGTTTGATCTCTTTCTACTAAGTAAAGATCAGGCCATGATCAATATTCATGATAAAACTATAATAAGTAACTGATCGAGCCATACTTAAGGAACACAATTATGTTTTATCTCTCTTTATTGAGTGAAGATCAGGCCATGCTCGGGATTCATAATAAAACTATAATGAGTAATTGATTAGGCCATGCTCGAGGAACATAGTTACATTTCATCTCTTTCTACTGAGTAAAGATTAGGCCATGCTTGAGATTCACGCTAAATTTATAATGAGTAGCTAATTGAGTTAGCTTAACCCGAGGATCATGACTATGTTTCTCTTCTGTCTCTATTGAGTGAACATTGAGCCATACTTAACATTCATGACAAATTTATAATGAGTGGCTAATCAAGGCTGGGAAAACCCGAGGATCATGGTCACATTTTAGAATTAATGTTCGACCTCTTATGTTTGAATTACCAAAACTGACGGCCCGAGTGAAACACAAAGGTCAGGTACGTTGTTCTTATCTTTTATCTTTTTTATGTGCATATTGCTTTTTTGAAAAATAATTTTCAGAAAATTCAATTTTTTAAAAAATTAAAGGTGCACATTGTGTATATCTTCAGTTTGATAAGCTTGCAATGAAAGCCTAATGAAGAGAAAGTATAAGTTTATAATGCAATTGAAGCCCGAAACCTCTTATAAATGGACTCAGAAGCATAAAATACCAAGCCTATAAGCCTAAAAAGCCCAGATCCAAGCCTAAAAATATTAAATTTAAGCCTAAACAACAAGCCAAAGCCCTAGACCCATTGCCTTTTAGCCCACTAGACCTAAACCTAACTTGGGTGAAGAGGTGATCGCCTCAATGAATATGCGATCGCCTCAATGAAGAGGTGTCGCCTCTTTACCGGGCATCAGTGAGGTGATGCCTCATCGAAGAGGAGGCACCTCTTCATGCCTACCAACTACTCCATTAAATACCATGAATGGCAGTAGTTGGGGTTGACCTACCCCTGACTTGAGGCATTTTTGGACATTAAAGGAAAAAAAGGAAAAAAATAAAGAGGGAGCATGAGGAATAAGAAGGAGAAGGTGAGAGTGGTTTTGGTGGGGAATTGCAAAAAGAAAAAAGGAGAGGCTTAAAAGGAAAAGAGGAAAAAGAAAGAGGGGACTTTTGGATTTTTAAGGATGTAAAGGGACTTTGAAAGGGAAGGTTTCTAGAGCTGAAAATAGAAAGAAAACACATAGAGAAAATAGAAAAAGAAAAGATAGAAAGAAGAGGAAAGAAAGAAAGGGATTTTTGAAGCAAAAGACCTCATTTCTTAAGAAGAAGGAAGGCTTCTTTGCATTTCAAGCATACTAGTGTATCAATCAAGCTCTTAGGGCTCAGTTAGGAGCACCAAGCTCATCTTAACCAATGAGAACCTCTTGTCTTTGAGCTTTAAGTCTTTTTATTTTATTAAAAGCTTTATTTTCATTGCTTTCTTGCTTGTCTCTTAAGCTTATTATGTGAATAAGGTCATATGTGGGGTATAATTGCATGAAATACTGAGTATTGATTGTTGATCTTAGTATATTTGTATTAGTTTTCATTTATTTGCATGAACACTTGAGTTTCTTAGAGTTTAAGAAACGTAGTCTGTCTCTCTCTATTGAAGAGGTGATTTCATATCGCCTCCTGGTTATTTGGTATATTTTTGCATGTTTTTGTGTTTATCTTGTTATATATGTTGAGTTTATACATGGTTACAGTGTCATTTCATATGTTTATTGAATGATTATTATTGTGTTAATTATGAGGCTATTTTGTGATGTCATTCATATTTTCTATGAATATTATTTGAGTATTGTTTTGTGAATAATGTTGTTGTCTTGCGAGATAGGATTAATTTGTATTTGTTGCAGGGATTATTTGGTAATGTTTAATTTTCAAATAATGATCCCATTAATTAGTTCTTGAGAGGTTTTATTTGTGTAATTAATGATTTTGCTTTTGGTTTATGTATGCTTTATTTTCCATTTATTTTACATTTTATTTGTACAAAATATTGTAATCCTTAATCCCTTTTCCTTATTATTTGGAGTGTATGGTTGTAAATTTTTATAATTATTTGTTATATTTGTGATGTATATCGAGCCATATGTATGAAATAGGATTAACGTGAAAACTTGGACTAAAAAATAAAATTTGGAAATGTTTGCAATACATTTTAAAACAAAGAAATAATTTAATAATAAGAGGTAATAAAATACAAAACACACACGGAGGTGCCAACTGTAAGGTTGGGTGGGGCATTCTAAAAGCACATATTTAGCTTCCGAACCCGATCTCTGATGACAACTTCTTGTAACCTGTGTGGAATCCAATTGTTATACAGTATATCCCAGCTTTTATTTGGGCGGTGACTCTATCTCCATTTTGGGCCCTAACCTAATTTTGTATTTTTTAGTGGGTCCTGAATTTATACAGTGTCATGGTCACCAACATTTGGATGCATGTCTAGCCCCGCTATATATATATATATATCAAAGCATAATAAAAACAAATAACACAAAGAAATAAATGATAGTAAAAAATAAATAAAGAAAATAAAGAAAAATTAATAAAAAAAATAAAGAAAATAAAAATAAGAATTCTAATAAAAATAAAACAATAAACACCATAAATATACACCAAACCAACCTGAAAAGTATTACATTATACACAAAATCAGAGTTATACATACATGGTATTCTCCTTTATCGTTATTTATTAGGATGACATGATAATAAGTGTGCTCAATGAACCCGAGAATGCTACGGGTTCTCTGCTCAAAACACTTACATATATATCAGTGTCATAAGCACCATTGCACATTAGTTATACATAGAATATCAGAGAAATTAAAATGCAATATTTCAGAGAACTATTCTTGAAAAATTTTAAGCTCTTTCAGCTGTGGGCCAAGAATGACTTACGTAACAATACATAATGTAAACGCATGTATTATGCATGCATGCACATGATGAGTAACTTGGAGAAAATTAAAGAAATTGGATGTATGAGATTCAATTACCGGCATCTAAATCATTGTATACCGCAGGTGTTTTTGCGCTTGGCTGCGCAATCCTCCGAGGATCGGCGCCAATCGTCCAAGGATTGCTCCGAGGATTTGTTGAGAGACATGCATTTATAATAGCATTCTATAAAGCAAACGTCGCTAGTATTATAGTCCGTAGTGTTGATGAGAAAGCTGAACATTAGCAACAAGAACAAGACACATAATAACCAACAGTGCAGCACATCTATTTGCCATTTCTTTTGTTTTCACTTGATATATAATCAATTAATTAGATATCTTTAATTTGTTTAATAAATTTTGCACTGGGTTCTTAATTAATGAAGCACTTCCCTTTAATATATATATATATATACAGGTGTTTTTGCGCTTCGCTGCGCAATCCTCCGAGGATTGGCGCCAATCGTCCAAGGATTGCTCCGAGGATTTGTTGAGAGACATGCATTTATAATAGCATTCTATCAAGCAAACGTCGCTAGTATAATAGTCCGTAGTGTTGATGAGAAAGCTGAACATTAGCAACAAGAACAAGGCACATAATAACCAACAGTGCAGCACATCTATTTGCCATTTCTTTTGTTTTCACTTGATATATAATCAATTAATTAGATATCTTTAATTTGTTTAATAAATTTTGCACTGGGTTCTTAATTAATGAAGCACTTCCCTTTAATATATATATATATATCTCCAATGAGAAGAAGGTTCAGCATCTATATATACATAGGAATTGAAATATTGGACGATTGCCTATTGATTGTCCTTTGAAGACGGTAAAACTCGTGGATTTTAATTTTTGTGTTTTCTGCAATGTTCTATTCTTAGGATCAGGGGGAAAAAAGTGTTTAAACAAATAATAACTTCTATGTACTTTTGGCAATAAAAATGGTCTGCTACGCCACCCACGGTGGTAGGCTTCATGACATGTGAGGTTTCATCCCGTGTCCTCATCCCCCAACAAAGCAGGATCAGTGAATTAAAGACCCTTGTTTTGTATGCTGATTAACCCTTTTCTGCTAGTTTTATCTTTGACTCCTTTTATATTTCTTGTGAAATTTGGCCTATCATTTTCTTCCATCATTATTTTTCTAATTTATTTTTACATTTTTTAAATTATCAGTATCTAAAATTTGTCAGACTTAAAAATTTAATAATTATTAATTTAATACTGCTGCATATATTATAACTCAAATATAAGATTTATCTTAAACCAGAATAACTTTTTATTAGTTGATACTAACAATTGTTGATTATAAATTTTTTTTCTTTTAATTGTAAGCTTTCTCTGCTCACTCTTTTGAAAAACTTTCATAATCAAATAATTTTAATTTGTTAATAATTAAATCCTTGGAATTTTCATGTATAATTTAATTAGCTTTGTGGATTGCTTTAATTTTTCTTTCTCAAATATTGCTTTCATAGCTTTATCGGTCCAATTGTATTTTTTTCACTCGAAGTTTGAAATGTTATCAGTATAGATCATGTCTATAATTTTATAGATTCATATTACTTTGTATTTTTCTTCTTGTACTAAATTGGAATCGTTACACTTGAATATGCAACCTACATTGAGAATAAAAGCAGCGATATGTTCTAATGCATATACATGATTTATCATTAACATTCAGATGTTAGAGAAGCATATTTTTTAAAAAAATATATAAAAAAACAATCACAAGTATTAAGTGGTGAGCCGTGAGAGCTGAGAAACAAGAAAGCTAAACAAACGGAAAATATGTAGCCAAAAACATTGCATCTTTCTACAAGCAACTAGTCTTTATCCGCATTTTAACAAAACAAAACAAAAACTAATTTTTTATTATTATAAAATTATCTATTACATATTTTCAAAAATCAGAAGTTTTTTTAATCTTTTACAAATTTATACTAAACTTTAAAATTTGATCTATTTAATCCAATTTAATAAATTATTTGTAATTTTAACACAATTACAATTCAATCAATATATAACATCCAAAATGAAGTAGCGAATCTTTATTTTTATGAATTTCACATTCACATCATCTAAATAATAATTATAATAGTTCGTTAGACTTTAATTTTAATAATTTAAGAAAATATAAAATAGGAATAAAAAATTTATTTAATTTGTAAAGACTATATTCATCTACTTATTTAGCTATTGTAAGTTTTCATATAAATGTGAGATTATAATAATAGATGTTAGCTTACTAATTTTAAATGCCACATTATATTTTATTTATTAATTTATGATCAAATTATAATTGTATTAAAATTTGAAATAATATATTAAATTGTGCTAAAATCACAAATAATATGTCAAATTGAAATAATTGTACCAAGCATTAAAGTTTTGTATAAATATACAAAGTCTCAAAAAAGGTTTTGATTTTGCTACCAATAAACTTATTTGAAATCACTTTATCTATTAAATTTTGAGAGATATTTAAGCAATACAAAATTACAAAAAATTACAAAACCGTATAAAAACAACAATTACAATTCATGAATTAACAAATCATATGAATTAAGTACTTTAGCACATGAATCCAATAAAGACTTTTAGGAACTACTATTTTAAATTATCCCCAAATATATAATGAAAACTAAAGAGGGAAATTTCCAATTAGAATCAACTCGATCTCAACCTCAATTGATTCCAAAAAATCAAATTTTGGCATTTTAATTAGTTTGGTAAAGTGAACATTTTAGAAAAGAATACCCTCCAATGAATTGTAAGAAAACTCCATCCTCTCCAATTTTGCGAGTTCTATGAGACTAACATGTTTATTAACATGTATGCAAGATGAAACAAGAAAAAGATATAGAGGATAAATCACCTATAATGGAGATATTGAAAATAGGATGTTGCTACCTATAAAGTGTACTTGTCAAGTTTATACCATAAAGAGTAGTAACCATCAATTTGAGGGTTTTTTTTTTTTTTTTTCCTTATGAGAGTAAACCAATTGCTGCCATCATCAATTTAATTAGTTGGTTGAGGTTAAATTTGTTAACTATGAGAATGGAGGATAAAAAAGATTATAAAATTCTTTTTTTTTTCTTTTTGATAAATGGAGAGATTATATGACAACGACAATATGGGATAGTCTTTCACTTTTAAATTGATAACAACAGAAATTCAATATTATACCTTAGAATACTATTAGAAAGTAGTTATCATTTGATTACTCCATTATTAACTATAAAATTCACTTCAATATGTTCTTGTTTAAATCACAACACCAATTTATGTATCTATTTTTAAATTTAAAAATGGAAGCATAGAAAACTCCTCACGTTCATGCACTTACATAATAAAGGAAATATGTAATAGCTGAAAAGTTCCAAATTAATTTAGTTAGATGGAGAATTACTTTTTGCTAAAAAAACATGAATGTTATAGAAAATCAATGAATATGATAAAATTCTTTGAGCCTAACTTTTTGGAGCATTCAGGAATGTTAGTTTTGAAGAGGCATGTTATTATACAGAGTTTTTTTTTTTTTTTTTAATTACACTTGTAATGTTATGCCACCACAAGCATAACATTAATATCCGATAAGATAATGTCAACTATTGTTGTACTGTTATTGTATTTCCTTCAAAACTTGTATTAGTATAGACTTCTATTATTGTATAATCTCTTGTATCTTCATGATACTTGTATTATATATTATACTGAATGCATAACAACAATATATGCTGGATTTTTGCTCAAGCCTATCCAAGGTTTAACAACCAATTTTTTTTTAAAAAAAAATGTCTACCAGCACCGAAACTGTTGTTGTTTCTACTTCCCATTCTTCTCCAACCTCTGTTCAATCCCTTTTGAACATCTCCCATCAACTTCCAATAAAATTAAACTCTTCCAATTATTTGTTATGGCAGGCTCAATTAATGCTACTCCTTCATAGCTATGATCTTGTCGATCATGTCGAAGGTACAACCGAACCTCTAGCAGCCTTAACACCTGATAACCAACTGAACCCTGCATACATTCAGTGGTTCCGACGTGATCAATTAGTATTAAGTTGGATCATTGGATCCATCTCTAAGGCTTTTCTTCCCTAAATTATCAATGCTTGTACAATTAAAATAGCTTGGCAAAAATTGGCAACCACCTATTCTTCAGGTTCACGAGCACAAGCTCGAACTGTTAAAGCTTGTTTCTTTAAGCTTACCAAGGATGTTGCTGAGATGATTTCCCAATATACACAAAAAGCTACGACCATGTTTGATCAATTGGGTGCCTTGAACAGTTCGATGACCGAATCTGATTTAATTCAGGTAATAATAAATGATTTGGACTCATCTTATCATCCTTTCATGCGTTCCATTCAACAATGCTAAGATAATCTTTCTTATGATGAAATCTATGGACTTCTTCTCTGTGAAGAAGAAGATATCAAAGCCAATAATGCTATTAAAGATTTGGTACCACCCATTGCCTTTTACAATTCCTCATCTACCAATCATGGTGGATGTTTCCAGTCTGGCATGAGAGGAGGCCGATCACCAAGAGGAGCACGTGGCTCTCGGGGACGTGGAGGTTGGCAATCCAGACCTTTGACGTCTTCTTTTTCATTTACTACTGATTATTCACATTTGCAATGTTATAATTTTTTTGGATATGGCCATATCGCTCCCTAGTCTCCATATCCGAAATCATCCCACACCAAAACCCAACCTCCTCCTAGACTGACATCGCATCTTGCCACCACTACTCATCCCTCTTCTTCTTCGCAGCCATGGATTCTGGACTCATGTGCAACAATCATTCAATGGCTGAATTAGAAAATTTAATAATTCATTCTGATTACAATGGCTTGGATGATGTCAAATTTGGCAATGGTAATTCAAACTCTATTTCTCATGTTGGTTCATCTATTATTGATTCTCAACATCATTCTTTTCTTTTTGATAATATTCTACATGTTCCACATTCTTATTATAATTTATTATCTAGTTATGCCTTCACTTCTGCTAACAGTGTTTCTGTGGAATTTTTTCCTACTCACTTTTTTTATTAAGGATATCTGCACGAAGTCAGTTCTACATAGTGGGCAGAATGATAAAGGATTATATCCCATGTTTCTTCAGCCAAAACCACTAAAGGCTGCTTCACCCACTACTTTTCTTGCTTCTTTGATAGATTGACATAATATTCTTGGTCATTCGCATCTTCTTACTATTAGGCATGCTCTTCGTCAGTTGATAATGATGTTCACTCTTTTCATGCTTGTAATATAAGCAATAGTCATAAACTTCCTTTCTCATTGTCTGATACTATTACTGCTGCACCTCTTGAATTAATTTCTTATGATATTTGGGGACTTGCTCCTATCACTTCCCTTGATGGTTATTGTTATTGTGTCCTTTTTTATGATCATTTTAGCAAATATTATTGGTTATTTTTATGAGAAATAAATATGAAGTTCTTAGTACTTTCATAAAATTTTAACATTTGGTCAAAAAATTTTTCAATTGTTCAATTTAGTCATTCCAATATGATCGGGGAGGAAAATATCAGGCTCTCACCAAATACCTAATTGACAATGGCATCTCTCAAAGAATATCATGTCTAAAAACTCCAAAACAAAATGGAGCCGTTGAACGCAAACACATACATCTTACTAAAAAGGCCCTTGCCTTATTGCACCATTCACATGTTCCTTATAAAATTGGACATATGCTAATGACACTACCTTATACGTCATTAATCTCCTACCCACTCGAGTTTTGTCCAACATTTCCCCTTTTCAAAAGCTTTTTAGTTCAGTTCCTAACTATACATTCATGCATACTTTTGGTTGTTTATCCTATCCCTAGTTAAGGCTGTATAGTACAAATAAATTCTCTCCATGGTCTCAAAAGTATGTCTTCATGGAGTTCATAAGGGTTACATTTGTTTGAATTTAAGTTCTTTAAATTTTTTTTTTATCTCACGTCATGTTGTGTTTTTGAACAGGAATTTCCATTCTCTAATTTACCATACTCTACACTTGAGCTTCAAGAGTCCATGCTGTAAGCACCTAATTTTGGTATAGTTAAGTGTTGGTACGACAGAGGACTCAAATGATGAAAATGTTATAAATAGGTCTTCAACACTTGAAGTTTGAAATCTCAAAATTCTAAAAGCATTTCTGAAAGGGGTTTAATTTTTTAAGGACTTAATTGTAATGTTTTTTCAGGACCTAATTGAAAAGTCTAAAATCTTTCAAGGGTCTTTTTGTAATTAAAAGTTAAAAAATAAAAAAGAAAGATCTGAATTTTGTAATTTCGATCAAAATTCCGTAATTTCGATTGGAACTACACAATTTCGATTGGAATTATGCATGTTTCATCTAATTTTTCATTTTATTTTATTTCAGTAAATAAAATTTAGTTTCTTGAATTTTGATTGGTCAAATGGATTTATTTGAATTTTCAAAAAATTAAAGTCCTTTTAAAATCAAAACTTTGATAAAGGCAACTCATAGTAGGATACGTTGTTAGTTAAGTTTTTTCTTATAAAAGCCTAACTTGAGCTATCCTAAGGGGGGATTTCTTGGAGTCTTTTCATTTTTCTCCCTAGGCAGTACAAAAATATTCTTCATGATATATTCGTGTTTTTAAAATAATGAGCAATAGACCTTTGAGAAGAGAATAACAAGTTTTTAGAAGACCTACTTAACAAACAATGGTGATTTATCCTAGTATGAGAGGCAACTCATACTGCATCCATAATCATCATCTTCTTTTCTTCTTTCTTTTATTTTTATTTTATTAAGTTTTAATTTTATTAAATTCTTATTGTTATTCTATTCACCAATAATTGTTTATTTTTTTGTATTGGTGATTATGGAGGGGATTTCATGATGATCTTACTATGTGAACAAAATCCATGAAGGTCCAGAAAATGTCATGGATTGAAGTTTGTAACTAAATATAGTTTCTAGATTTTTTTTTATTTAGTTGCTTACTATTTTTTTTAATTTTTTATTATTTTTGGGATTGTATTTATTTTTTTCTTTTCTTATTATTTTTAGTAGATCATTGTAATAACTCCAATAGTAGGAATAATGAAATCATATGTGTGTGATTATGTGTTTTATTTAAAATAATCGGTTAGTAAAATTAGGGTTTTAATTAGGTAATTAATTAAAATGAATGGCCATAGAAATCATTAGGTTGTTTAATTAAAATTGAATTAGATTTAAATGGATGGAAGTAGTGTTGCTTGTTGATTTTTTTTATTTTTGTTTATTTTTTTGTTTAAAGTCACTTTAATTAAATTGAGGTTTTTAGAATAAGTGTGATTGATTGTTTGCTCTTTTATTTTATTTATTTTATTATTTTTGGGCTTGTTTGTTTTTGTTTATGTGTTTTGGGCCCTAAGCTCATGTTAGGCTTTAACCCATTTAAATAAGTTTAGGTTTTTTTAGGTTTAATTAATAAAAATGCATCTTTAAACCCATAATTAATTAGATTTTGGGTAGAGATAATTTAGGCCCATTTAGTTAATTTAGACTAGGCTCACTAATTTAAATACTTCATAATTTGTAGATTTAGGCCCATTTTATAATTAAAATAAATAGACTTAGGTTCACTTAATTAAAATCAAATAGGAATTAGGCCCATTAGTCTTTAAGCTCACTTATAAATCAAAACATCTAGATTTAGCCCACTTAATTAAAATCAATGTAGATTAGACTAACTTAGGGATTATGAACTTAAATGAGTGCATTGTTTACATGTATTTTTCATCACTAGTTTTCCTGGAGTTGATTGTTTTAATAAGAGTTTATATGAAATTGCATGTAAATAGAGTGAAAGATAGTAATTCATAAAGTAATTCTAAATGAACACAAGACTGAAAGAAGTTAGTATTCCATATCCAGAATCTCCTAATTGTGGTGTTGGCTTTCTTTTAGAGAATCGAGTACTAGTCCTATTTATGACCCTGGGTGTCGATTCCTCATCTCCACGCCATGTCTTTGTGATAGTGGTTAGTGTGTTCTCTAGAGCCCTGAGCTTAAATAGTGTTACGGTTGCTAAAATCTTGGACGCATACTAAACCCCACTGTCTACAATGACAACTCCACTAGGATAAGAGATACCGATTCTACTTGTGTTCTTTAGAATTATTTTATTAATTATTATTTTATTCTTGCATTCATTCTGCATGTCCTTATTAACCGATGGCGTGGGTTTATGGTCCTATAATTCCACTAGCTTTATAGGATTTTAAATTGGCTAACCATCACTCTTAGCTTTAACTTGGTTCAAGAGAAATTACCAAGCTTATATGACCAAAGTCTATAACTTAAGTCCTAAAGGGGGGTAGTCATCTCTCGAGTTTGCAAAGGATGTCGGGCCCCTCTGACCTTGGCCTATAACCCGTGTCTTAAAGGAGGGCATTTTGTTATGGGAACCTTAACCTTTTTCACCAGACTCAGCTCATGTAGTGCCCTAATAACTTCCATTAGAATTACCCAAGTTGCTTGTGAATGTTTCCATGAGGTATTTTTATCTATAAAAGCTCAAGTCTATACTTTAGAAGCCCATTTAGGCTAATAAAGATTAGGCTAACCTTTTATACCTAGAAATGTTGTTTTTATACTTTTACTACTTTGAGAAATTCAGCATGCGCATCAATTCTTGATATCCCCTGTTGATATTATAGCCAAGTAAAAAAAATCTTAGGAAAAGAGACTCGCCATTGAATACATGTGTGGGAGGAATAAGTTTAAAAGGATGTATATACACTTGACTAGCTACTTGTTACATAACATGTGCATCATGCATACATGCATTTCATGCATTATACTAACACTTTCTTTTACACCATCATAGATTCATTTAGGTCTTCTTGTGTTTGAAAATGGAGTAGTGGCAGATTAGTGAGAACTTATTTGAGTCCAAAATCAATAGCTAAAGAGATCCTTCATAGTTTGGAAAAGAGCTTTATTAACCCGCTTTACCTAGAAGCTACACCAACTCAAACATAAGAGATAGAACAACAACAAGGAGGAAACTGGACCTTAGAGGACATCAAAGGAGCATTGATGGATGACATGAGAGTGATGATGGAAGATGAACTAAGATAAGCTTTAGTTGGATTAATGCCACCTTATGCTTCTACACCACCAGTTATGGCCAATCCACCACCTATTGTGGGTGCACCACCTATTAATAATGATAATGATGGGGGAAACCTTTAAATGCTGCTAGGGATGTACTTGCTATGGAAATGAAATTGGAGGACATTAAGAACTACATGGTTAAAAAAGCAAAAAGGGAATCATTTAAGCAAGTTCAAGAGCTGGAATCCAAGGAGATAAAAGCACTGACTCAGAAGATGTCCAAAATGGAAGATTTAATGAGAGGATAGGGCATCATATATTCATTTGACTTTGATAATATGATTCAATTTGAGGAAGATAAGCTACTTGATAAGTTCAAGATGCCATAGCTGCAGAAGTTTGATGGTTCTAGAGATCCAAGGATTCACCTTAGCCAATATACCATAACTATGAGCACCACAAAAGCCCCACTATTTATGGTTACTAGATTTTTTATGTTTTCCTTGGAAGGAATAGTTATGAATTGGTATTATGGGTTAGAGAAATTAATCTAAATTAAATGGAGAGAACTGTGTTCTGCTTGCTTTAAGCAATATGACCATAACACCATACTAGAAGTGTCTATTCAAGTTTTGGAACTAACAAAACAAAAATTTAATGAACCTTTCTCAAACTTTTTAACCAGATTCATGAATAAAGAGGGATTAATAAAGAACAAGTTGGCTAAAAAAGATCAAGTTAGGATGATTATTCGTAATATGTCACCTAATTTGGTTGAAAGGTTGCAAATGATGAATCCTAAGACATTTGTAGACTTTATAATAATGGATTGCAAGCTAAGGAGATTAAAAGTGAGAAAAAGAAGATTGCTAAAAGCACAAAGCAAGAAACTACCCAACTAGGGGCACACAGTAAGGAAGCACTAGCCGGATTATAGAAGTACATGTTGTTCAAAAACCAAGGAGATTATCCTATTTTAACCAACCATTGTCAAAAGTCCTAGAGCACCTAATGAAAAAGGGGTTACTTCAACCTTTATCTAATCCAAACCCACCAAACCCAAACAAGCACTGTAAATTCCATCAAAACCTCCAACACTCCACAGATAACTACATCCACCTTAAATATGAAATTCAAAACCTTATAGACTTTGGAAAGATCATAGACCTTAAAAACCCAAGCACTAAAAATAATCCTTTCCTAAACTACTAAAATATACCACCCCCAACTACTATGATGATCAACTCAGGAGTTAGTGAGGAAGAAGTGTTAAGCTCCTTTGAGGACCTACACCTTAAATCCAATGAGAAATCTCCTAATGCCCCTAAAGATATGGAAAGAGCATAAGACTTATTAGGTCAGCCTTCAGGCAAGTTTAATTATAAGGTGTTTTACACTAAACCATCTTCTTTTAATATACCCTTTAAGTCAATTATACCTACAAGATGGGTTATGAGTTTGATGATGAGAAGCTACTAGACAAGAAAGAAAAATGCACATTTGAGGTACAAAAAAATGAAGTCATGGAGACAATTGGCAAGAAGATGCAAGAATAGTTGTTATGTCAGCCACCTGAAAGATAACAACTATAAGACCCAACATCCCTAGCATCTAGTATAGGAAATAAATTTTCTTATTGTCTTCTATGAATAAAATTATGGTTTCTTTAGAACTTGTTTTATTTTAAGGATCAATGATATGAATTTTGATCATACTTACTTATGTAATGAGCATCTTGATGGTACTGTGCATTATGATATCGATTACATCTGCATGTTTGATGTAAAAATTTAATTGAATTAAATTCATTCAGCATGGGCACAAATGCAAATTCAATGAACATTCATATATCATATGATGTAACTTCTGAGGATAGGAAATTTGAGGGAAAGGAAAAGTGAAAACAAAGAGAGAAAAAAAGAAAGAAAAATGACAGTCAGGTAAAAATAAGAGAAAAATATTATTTTAGAAAATCTAAAAGGACTAATTGGTAATAAGAGTTGTATCATGTGATGTAATAAATGTTCTCATTTTTGCCCCAATGAATGAGTAAAATTGAACCTGAAATTTTTGTTCAAATACTACATATTCATCTTTATCTTACTACATAAGTATTTGAATGGAACGAAAATATATAATGAAAGCTAAATTAGAGATATGAGATCACTATTTTAGTTATGTTTTCTTTTTTTACCACCCCTTTGTGATTTTGTTTGTAAGTTTAGTGTCCTCTTGTAAATAAACAATTTAGGTGGCTTAACAACTCGCATTGTAACTCATACCTCATAGCTATCATCAATAATTGGATTAACATCACGCCTCATATTTTGCTCAAAAGTCCTTCAAAGTGCAAGTCCAATTGATTTCATTATTAAAAACTCTCTTAAGTCAGTCTGCCCACTACTCTGCATCTTTAATGAATGGGATTACAACTAATAGGGTTAGTAAGTCAAAGGATCAACAATAATAGTGAACGAACTGGGTCTCTTGCACATGAAAATGAAAAAAAAAGGACTACTAGAATATCATAAATGAATCTGGAATGAAGCTGGGGGAAAATTGAGTCCACATTTGAAGAGTGAAGATGGAACACTAAAGTATAAGAGCTAGTATAAGAGTTTTGGGTGCATAAAGAAGTAAACCATAAGCAACAACCAATAATTCATTAATGCATCACCACCTGGTCATCTGATGGAAAAACTATTTTAGAAGCTCTAACATTAGAAGTACCAATAGTAAAGCATTCAATGGTCAAACCTATAGGTTGTTCATAAGGTAATTCTCACACTCCAAGTTGTGAATATAGCTTTGTTCCAAATAGAAGACCTATTAGGATCATACATGTCATACATAACATGCATACACTTGCATACGTTTGTTGTGAAATACTTGCTTTGCATAATAAAGTCCTTGAGCCCAAACAAGATTATATAAATAATAAACTACCAACATTCAAAATTAGTATTGTACAAGTACATGAAAGTAGTCAGAGCAGTCACATATGAAGCAACTGAAGAAGTAAAATAGGAAGAGCAACACTATCAAGGTGAACTTGATGCTTAACGGGACTTTAGACCTCAAGGGAATAACAAATTATGGGTCCATCATCGATAATGATACTTGCAAAAGCATCATCCTGGTAATCTTAAGAGGCTGGATAGGACATTCAAGCTCCTCAGATTCAACATCCACCTTCATAGCCTCATCCGGAGCATCATCTAGAATATCTCTCCATAATAGTTAGACTAGTGTAGGGTATGGAATATAGTGATGAGAAGGTCCAACATGTCAGTAATACATTCTTCGGCCCTATAAAAGGGAAGGATGCACTCAAAACCTAAAATGAATGCACTCTGGGAAATTATTTGATCATGAAATAAGATCTCTAACTCCTGAACCTCTTTGTAAGAGATATCAAGAAGAGAAATGAAGCCCTTTACCATAGCATTAATGGAATGGCAGAAATACAAATGCAGCCCAAAGCCACAACTTAAATGGTGGAGTATCATGACCTTTATGATCAGAGACATCATGACCATAATTAAAAGGGAAGAATACACAAGAATAACATTGCATTTTGACAAAATCTCTTCACTTACAAATAAACCATACTAACTTATGGTATTTTATGCAAGGAAAAACCAAAAAGAATGAAGAAAGGGATAGGAATTGATACATCAATAAGATCGAGCAAGATTGCAAATGCTAATCGTTCATCAGAGAATCACCTTGCATGACAAACAACTTGCCAAACACTCATCGAAATAATTAAGGGAAATAATAAAACCTTATTTCCTTAGATTCTATAATAAAGTACCTTCTTAATAATAAAATCCACAAATTGAAAGTAAATTCATCCACTTTACAAGATCGTATGCGAAAAGCCTATCTCATGACCTGTTATCATAATGGCTCTTTTTTTATTAGCCTCATAGAATTCAGATGTTCAGTTAATAACTTTTTGTTGAGAGTTTATAAACTCTAATCAATCTAATGCCTGCTTTGCACCCAAATGAGGGAAAAGTATTCACAAATAAAATCTATGGACTTGTAGTGTAAATTACTTGAATTTTAAAGTATCATTTTAGTCTTTTGAATGATAAATGTTAATATAATATAGTCCAATGCTCATAAATAAGTATGAGTACAAAATCCTTTGACGGTATCCACACTGAGTAATATGAGAAAGACGAGGGAATACTAAGAGGAGAATTAAAATAAAAGCAAGCAAAATTTACTTCAATGCTAAAAAATGAGTAAGAGTATCAACGTGAACCTTTGGTGGTATCCATGCTGAGTAATACAAGAAAGGTAAGGGAATACTAAAAGAGGACCCATATCAAAAGCTGTTTTATTTACTCTAATGCTTTGTAAGAGTATGAGTATCCAAAGGACCTTTCCAACGGTATCCATGCTAAGTAATATGAGAAAGGTGGGGGAATACTTGGATAAGGAAGGAAAGCATAAAAATAACTCAAAGATTGTTTTGATACTTAGAATTCTATCTTTTATGCTCAATTTTCATAAGTATTATTTAGCAAATTCTCCCTAAAATTAGGTGTGCAAGTAACCTCTTCACTTGGCAAAAGATATGTTGTTAGCATAAAATAGTTAATGATGCCTCTAACCTCTACAAATGGAAAATAAATGATAGTCATGAAAATAAAAAATAGTGAGATTCGTTGAGTGCACACTATCTCATGAAAAAGTGATGAATTTTCTCATAAATTTTCAACATTCATCATGATTAAAACTAACTTCAATAAGTCTGTAGGAATTATAAATCTAGAAGGAAGTGCACCCAACTTGTAGAGTTGGTTAACATAGCGGAATTGAAATTAGTCAGTAGAGAAATTCTAATCAGTCAACAAAGCAAAATTCAAAGTCAGCCAGCAAAAATGCAAATTAGTCAGCATAAAGAATTCAAAGCATTCGACTTAAACAACCAAAGATAAAAATTACGAGCAATCATTAAAGGTGAGCAATGTAAAGGTTGTAGCATCATCGACGAGCAATTATGGATTGCAGCTAATCGGGAGCAATAATGGATTATAGTTAATCATGAGCAATTATGGATTGCAACATTAAAGGTGAGCAATCATCATCGACAAGTAATGGAAGGGTTGTAGCTAAATTATGAATAGTTATAGACTGTAGCATCAAGGGCTAACAATGACAGGGTTGTAACTAATCAAAATTATGAGCAATTACATATTGCAGCATCAAGATTGAGTAATGAAAGGGTTGTAGTTGATTGAAATCACTAGTGAGCAAGGAAGAGATTGCAGTTGATTAAAAGCCTTGAGCAATTACAGATTGCAAAATCAAAAGGTGACCAACAAGAGGGTTGTAGTCGATTAAAGCCAGCAAGTAATGAAAGGTTCAGCTGATCAAAATCATTGATAAGCAATGAAAGAATTGTAACAAAATCAAAAGTCGTAAGTAGTTATGGACTACAATGTCAAAGGTAGACAACAAAGCTGTTCAAAACTTGCTAGCAATTATAGATTACCACAACATAAAGCCTACATTAAGGAATGACAAACGCAACATCACGCAATTCAGTGTTATAGAAAAAAATTTCGTAACATGACAGGTAAGTATCCTAACTCTTTACTTAGAAATTGTGTGCTTATTTGTTTTACTGCAACTTATCAAGCAAATAGCGATAAAGGGAGGTAACTGTAAGCACCTAATTTTGGGATAGTTGAGTATGGGTACGATAAAGAACTCTAATGATAAAATTGTTATGAATATGTCTTCAACACTTGAAGTTTGAAAACCTCAAAAGATTGAATTCATTTCCAAAAAGGGTTTAATTGGTTTTTTTAAGGAATTAATTGTAATGTTTTTTCAGGACCTAATTGAAAGTCTAAATTCTTTCAGGGGTCTTTTTGTAATTAAAAGTTAAAAAAATAAAAAAGAAAGATAAGAATTTTGTAATTATTTACGTATTTCTAATTGGAATTATGTAATTTCAATCAGTAATTTTGATCAGAATTACACAATTCCAATCGAAATTATGCATGTTTCGTCTGATTTTTTATTTTATTTTATTTTATTTTATTTCAGTAAATAAAATTTGGTTTCTTGAATTTTGATTGGACAAATAGTATTTATCTGAATTTTCAAAAAAATTAAAGTCCTTTTAAAATCAAAACTTTGAGAAAGGCAAGTCACAACAGGATATGTTGTTAGTTAGGGTTTTTTCCTATAAAAGCCCAGTTTGAGCTATCCTGAGGGGGGACTTCTCAAAGACTTTTGTTTTTTTCCCTAGGTAGTACAAAAATATTCTTTATGATTTATTCATATTTTTTAAGCAAGAAGCAATAGAGCTTTAAGAAAAGAATAACAAGTTTTTGAAGACCTACTTAACAAATAATAGTGATTTATCCTAGTCTAAGGGCAACTCATACTACATCCATAATTATCATTTTCTTTTCTTCCTTCTTTTATTTTTATTTTTTTGTTATTTTGATTTTATTAAGTTTTAATTTTATTTAATTTTTATTGTTATTTTATTCACTAATCATTATTTATTATTTTGTGTTGGTGATTATGGAGGGGATTTATGATGATCTTACTAGGTGAACAAAATCCATGAAGGTCCATGGAATGCCATGGATTGAACACTGTAACTAAATATAGTTTCTAGGTTTTTTTTTAGTTGCATATTATTTTTTTGATTTTGTTTTTTTCATTATTTTTAGGATTGTATTAATTTTTTCTTTTCTTATTATTTTCAATAAATCGTTGTAATAGCTCCAATAATGGGAATAATGAAATCATATATGTGTGATTGTGTGTTTTATTTAAATTAATCAATTTAATAAAATTAGGGTTTTAATTAGGTAATTAATTAAAATTAGTGGCCATAGAAATCATTAAGTTGTTTAATTAAAATTGAATTAGATTTAAGTGGATAGAATTAGGGTTGATTGTTTTATTTTATTTTATTTTTTGTTTAAAGTCACTTTAATTAAATTAGGGTTTTTAGAATAACTGTGATTATTTGTTTGATCTTTTATTGTTTTTTATATATTTTTTTTTACTGTTTTTGGGGTTGTTTATTTTTGTTTATGTATTTTGGGCCCTAAGCTCATATTAGGCTTTAACCCATTTAAATAAGTTTAGGGTTTTTAAGGTTTACTTAATAAAAATGCATCTTTAATCCCCTAATTAATTAGATTTAGGGTGGAGATAACTTAGTCCCATTCAGTTAATTTGTACTAGGCTCACTAATTTAAATACTTCATAATTTGTAGATTTAGACCCATTTTAGAATTAAAATAAATAGACTTAGGTTCACTTAATTAAAATCAAATAGGAATTAGGCCCATTAGTCTTTAAGCTCACTTGTAAATTAAAACATGTAGATTTAGCCCACTTAATTAAAATTAATGTATACTAGACTAACTTAGGGATTATTATAAGCACCCAATTTCAGGATAATAAGTTATGTATGCGACAAAGGACTCCAATGGTGAAACTGTTAAATAGGTATTTAATGCTTGAGTTTTGAAATTTCAGAGTTCTAATTGTATTTTTTTAAATAAAGAATTTAATGTTTTCAAGGACTTGCAATGCTTTTTAAGGACGTACTTAAAAAGTTTAAATTCTTTTAATGGTCTTTTTATAATTAAAAGTTTCATGCCTGAAGGGGTTACATACCTGAAGGAGAAGCAAACTGCTTGAGAGTCAGTTTTGAACCTTGAAATTATCTAACCTGATGATAATTTCAGCAAGTATGATAGGCACGAGATTAGCTCCATTTTCTACTTATTCTAGGATACTAATAATCCTTGCATCAGCATCTCCATAAGAAGATACTAGCAGAAATTGGGCATACAAGTAGAAGATGATAGTTCTGATCCAAGCAACATTGTTCTTGTCTCTAGTTCTACAAAAGGTAATTAGAAAAGGAAGACTGACGGTGTTAGCATTATGTGCATTCATGTAGATGACATGTAGGGGCATATTAAAGAATGCCACTAGTTTACTGGGAAATTCCATTTCAAGATTAGGAGAGCGATTGTAGCAGTTGAATCTAATGAACATCTAAGAATAGCAGTAAACTCCTCAATTAATGGGCACAACTCTTGTCCATTGAATCTAAATACATGATCCTTAGCATCCTAGAATGTGGCAACAACATGTAAGAAATTATTGTCTATTTTAGGTGTTAAAGTGACTTTAGGGATTTGGCATGGAAGAGTAACATTCTATTCCAATAATCTTCATTGATAGTCTTGAGGAATTTCTTCATTAAATTAAGGGTAGCTTATATCATGATGAAAATAGGTGGAAGAAAAGGATGCGGAATGATTATTTTTATAACTCTTATATAGGCTACCCTTAATTTATTCCATCCTCTAGTTGGATTATCGCTCTGATATAAGGGTATGGAAGTCCCGACATCATGACTGTCAAAACTAAAGTTAGCAAGCTATCATTAAATCCTCTCGTTCTACACTCCAAATCCCTATCATAACTCTGCTGCATTAAGAATAGTTAGAATCGTGCATATCATACATAACATGCATACATTTGCATATTTGTTGTAAATACTAACCCTCTAAGTATCTGTGATCTATATAGCAAATAATCTTTAGGAAGAGGCGAGTCTGTATAGATACTCTGCTTGTGTCTGAAGGACCTATAAAATAAATTTTACTAATTCAGCAACAAATGCTAGTTTGTACAGGGTTAGAAAGGCAAATTGCACTTTCATGTGAAGCATCAAGAGGAGAGAAGCTCAGAATATGAGCTCAATAAAAATACATGTGTGCTCAATAAGAGTCTATACCATAAGAGCCTAATAATACATAGACCTATCAAGTTGGGGAACATCACCTAAAATAGTACTCAAGGAAGCATCACCACGAGTAGCCTCACTATGATGAGTAGGGTCAACCTCCTGCTCAGTCTCCTTGATGTCATCCTCAGTCTCCTCCATAGCAACATTCGGGACTTCTTTAACCTGTACAAAAATTGAATATCATATGTAGTGATGAATGAGTTAAAGTAAAATAGTGACATAAAACATACCTCTGCTGGATCTATAAGAACCTACTTTAGGAGATTCTCCCAAATATACTCCTGATAATGATGAGAATGCTCAACCAGAGTCGAAGTGTCATATCCCTTATGAGCTACTCTAAGCTTGGGACCAGTCATACTTTTACTCCACAACATTGAGGAGGGAATAAAAGAGGGAACGCACCTCTTGGAAGGTCCCATGTGCTAATGATAAACACGCTCACCAAGATACCATATCTGGCAACTGTAACCAGGGAGCAAAACTCTCATAGTCTCAAGCCTCACAGCTTCAGTCATGAAATTGTATCACTGAATGTCATAAGCACCAACCAACCAATCAGATTTAACCTATAAAATCATTCATTTAAATTTGTTTAACTTTCATAATTGGTGAAATAATAAAAAAAATAAAATTTGTCTTACCAGGTCCTACCCTAAGGAGTTCAACTGGTTCGGATAAGTCTACGAGTCATGCTTGATGCTAGCAAGATGAGAAGAACCCCATCTCTACATCAAGGGAAGACTCCTGTCAAAGATCATGGGACTAAAGCCTCAAATCACTCCAATCTCAATGCCCTTGATGTGAAAGAGAGGAAATAAAGAGAGGAAATAAAAAATAAAAGGAGGAAAATGTGAAAAATAAGAAAATTTGAAAAGGGTAGAAGACATACATGTAAGACATGCCAGAAACCGCACATTGTCACATCACCTTTGCAAACAATATCTATTTTATAATAGAGATAAGCAAACATTGCAGATCCGCAATCTAAATTAGTGACCATAGTAAGATCCTGAAGGGGATCGAGAAGGGTGATGCTAACCTCATGACCAGTCTTACAAAAAAGAGTAGTGCCAAGTAATATCAATAAGAAGCATCTTGCCTTCTAAAGAATCTGGCAAGGTGTGGTGATAAGTAATCTCCTGAAACCTTAAACAAGAGAAGAAAGAAGCACATTCTTTTGATTCTTCCGTATTGGAATGAACCCAAGCAAGTCGCGAACATAGCGACTCCTAGCATCCTCTGGGAGAGTGTAGTAATGGGTATCAAAGGGAATCAAGGTACCTCAAATGTGATCTTGATAATAGCAAAGAAGCTCATAGGGGAAATAGTAAGCTTACCCACCCGTGTGTGAAAAGTGTGAGTGGTGTCCATCTACCTCTCGATAAGAGCAAAAAGTGAGTAGTGGTTTGACCTACCTTGAGCAATCAGTAAAGCAACAATAAAGCGTTAAAAGCTAGATGCCTAGATATGTTGTACTACCTCTCCATAAAAGTCATGGAATAATTCTCGAGCTATGTTAAAGCAACTCAAGAATTTTAATGGAATCTGAATAAAATTCAGAAAATGACAAGATTATTTTTCTTTTACAAATTCTTGTGTTTTGTTTGTTTATTATTTATTTAAGAAGTTAAAAAAATTAGCCTAAGGCTTAATTAGAAGACTAGATTTTCGATTGGAAATATAGAATTTTGATCAAATTATTGGATTTTTGATCAAAAATCCAGAATTTCGATTGGATTTCTAGATTTTTGATGAAAATCTGAGAATTTCAATTCAAAATTCAAGAATTTTGACCTAGAATTTAGAGTGTCAGTGAGAAATTTAGAAAATTTGAACATATTTCTATTAGTCCTGTGATATATTGAGACTAATTTTGAAAAATTTTGGTTCTAAAATGTCAATTTTCTATAAGTTTTATTTGATTTATGTAGCAAATATCCTAATATTTCATGCATGAACATATCAATTTTTAGATACTAAAGGAAGAAAATTTACCTCATCTCCAGCTTGTGAACACATGTGGAGGTGTAAATGAGTCAAAGGAAGCACATCTTCACCTACATGGAGTCCCAAATAATTTTGAGAAAAATATAGATGTGAGGTGATTGGATATGATTATCCAGAGTTGGTCCCATGTAGTCTGCATTATGGGTGAGCCATAGGATCAGACAGATTCAAAATCGGATGTCAAATGAAAGAATAATTGAAGAAAGAAACTTTGAAAATCAAGAGAAAATGAAAAGAAGAGAAGAGCAAAAGGGGAAATGAATAAGCAAAAGAGGAAAAAATGCTTATATTGAAGTGGCAAATGTCCACTTTAGTCCTTTAGCTTTGTTATCATGTAAGTCCAAAATTTTCTTTGTAATTTAGTCCTAAATTGCATAGATTATTGAATTTGTCATGTAGAGCAGAAACCCACACTATATGACTGAGTATAGTGTATTTTCAATTCAAACTATACGTCCGAGTATAATTAACATTATACGACCGAGTACAATGTATTCTTTCAATTTTCACTATATGACCGAGTGTAGTGTATTTTCAATTCAGACTATATGATCGAGTGTAGTTAGCATCACACGACCGAGTGTGATGTAACATTTCAATCAAGACTATACGACCAAGTGTAGTATATTTTCAATTCCGACTATATGATCAAGTGTAGTTAGCAACACACGACCGAGTGTGATGTATATTTTCAATCAATATTATACGATCAAGTGTAATAAGCATTGTATGACCGAGTACAATGTATTTTCAATTCAGACTATATGACCGAGTGTAGTCAGCATCATATGACTGAGTGTGATGTATCTTTTTAATCAAGACTATACGACTGAGTGTAGTCGACATTGTATGATCGAGTATAATGTATTTTCAATCAAGATTATACGACCAAGTATAATCGGCATCAAACAACCAAGTGTGATGTATCTTTTCAATTAAGACTACATGATCAAGTGTAGTTGGCATTGTACGACCGAGTACAATGTATTTTCAATCAAGATTATATGACCGAGTATAATCAGCATCATACGACTGAGTATGATGTATCTTTTTAATTCAGACTATATGTTCGAGTATAGTTAACATTGTATGACATAGTACAATCTATTTTCAATCAAGAATATATGACCAAGTATAATCGGCATCATACGACCGAGTACAATGTATCCTTTTAAAATTAGACTATACGAACGAGTATAGTTGGCATTTTACGATTGAGTACATTGTAATTTCAATTAACATCATATGACCAAGTGTGGTGTATCCTTTCATTCAATACTATATGTCCGAGTTTAGTCCACATTGTATGACCGAGTGCAATGTATCCCTTTCACATGAGACTATACAACCAAGCATAGTCAACATCATATGACCGAGTGTGATATGTCCTTATAAATCAATGTTGTACATCTAAGTATAACAAGTTCATAAGCAAAAGCTTCACGGAGCACAGGTAAGTATCTTAACTTTCAATTTAGAAATTGAGTGCTAGTTTTCCTTATCGGAATTTATCAAACAACAACGACAAAGGGGACAACTATAAGCACCCAATTTTGGGATAATGAGTTATGGATGCAAATGACTCTAGTGATAAAACTATTAAATAGGTCTTCAATGCTTGAGTTTTGAAACTTTAGAGGTCTAATTGTATTTTTCAAAGAAAGAATTTAATATTTTCAAGGACTAAATTGCAAGCTTTTTAAGGACGTACTTGAAAAGTTTTAATTCTTTCAGGAGTCTTTTTGTAATTAAAAGTTAAAAAATTGAAATTCTATAATTTTGATTAGAATTACACAATTTTAATTGGAATTGTGTAATTCCGATTGAAATTACGCAATTCCAATCGGAATTAGACCCATTCTATCTGATTTTTTGGATTTTCCAGAAAATAAAAAATGCTTTTTTTGAATCTTGATTGGTTGAAGGATTTTTCTTAAAATTGTTTTGGTATTTATTTGATTCTTTTAAGAAAATAAAGACCTTTTAGGAATGAAACTCAACAAACACGTGAACTAGAATTTTTGTGTTGTTTTGCTATAAAAGGACGGGTTTGGCTCCTAAGGGGGAGGAGGATTTTTCTTTTCAAGGAGGATTTTTCTTTTCATGGAGTATTTTTGGCTTTTTGAGGAGTAGAAGAATAATATTTAAAGACCTATTAAGAACAGTGATTTTATAAAATCTGAGCAGTACTCCATTAAAAATATCAATAAGCTTCATCTTTTCCATATTCTTCTTTTATTTTATTTTTCCTTTTGATTTTGTTGAGTTTTAATTTTATTCAAATTTCTTTATAATTTATTCACTAATCATAATTTTTGTTTCTATTTATGGTGATTATGGAGGAAAATACATAATGGTAATGTTTGGAGGACTAAATTCATGATAAGTTTATAGAATGCCATGGATAAGACCTTGTAGAGATATAGCTTATAGGATTTTTATTTTTTATTATTTTATTACTTTATTTTATTTATATTTTTGTGTTTATAATAATTATTTTTCTTTTTATTCTCAATAGATTATTGTAATAACCCTAATAGTGAGAATAGTAAAATTATATGTGTGGTTGTATGTTTATTTTAATGAATTGATTAGTAAAATTAGGGTTTTAATTGGGTAACTTATTAAAATCAATGGAGAAATTAAATTAATTTAGGTTGCATGTTAATGAAAATTAGGGTTTTTTAGAAGGAATAAATTAATTGATTGTTTGATCTCTTATTTGATTTTATTTATTTTTTTTTTGCTTATTTATTTATTTTTATGTGTTTTAGGCCTTAAGCCCATATGAGGCTTTAATTCATTCATTTAAGTTTAGGTCTAAATAATTCTTCTTTAGCTCACCCTTTACTTAGCCTATTTCATTTAAATTAATTAGGTCAAATTTTTAATTAAAATATATCTTTAGGTCCATAATTAATTAGATTTTTAGGGTAGAGATAACTTAGGCCAATTTATTAAATTAGATATAGGCCCACATAATTTAATTAATTAGACTTAGCCTATTTAATTTAAGTCTTTTTCATAATTTGTAGATTTAAGATCACCTTAGAATTAAAACATGTAGCATTAGGTCCATTAATTTAAATACTCCATAATTTATAGATTTAGGCCCATTTTTTAGAATTAAAATAAATAGATTTAGGTTTATTTAATTAAAACTAAAAGGAATTAGGCCCTTCAGGCTCACTTATTAAAAACATGTAGATTTATCTCATTTAATTAAAATCAATGTAGATTAGACTAACTTAGGGATTGTATTGAATGTATTATTTACTTCTATTTTTTATGACTAGTTTGCTTGGGAGTTCATTGCTAGAATAAGGGTTTATATGAAATTGCATGTAAATAGAGGTTATTATAGTAATTCATAAAGTAATTCTAAAAGAACATGAGACTAAAAAGAAGTTGGTATTATATATCCAAAATCTCCTGGTTATGGTGCTAGCTTTCTTTTAAGGAATCGACTACCACCTTTTTTATTTGTCCAGTTATTACCCTGGGTGGTGACTCCTCATCTCCATGTCATGTCTTTGTAATAGTAGTTAGTGTGTTCTCTAGTGCTTGAGCTCAAATAGTGTCGCAGTTGTTAAAATCTTGGACGTGCACTAAACCCCGCTGTCTATAGTGGCGACTCCACTAGGGATAAGAGATACTGATACTACTTATGTTATTTAGAATTATTTTATTAATTATTATTTGATTCATGCATTCATTTTGTATGTCCTTATTAACTGATGGCATTGGTTTATGATTCCATTAGCTTCATGGAGTTATAGATTGGCTGACCATCACTCTTAGCTTTAAACTCCATTCAACAGAGATTACTAGGCTCATATGACAAGAGCCTGTAACCCAAGTCCTAAAAGGGGGTAATTTCCCCTCGAGTTTGCAAAGGATGTTGGGCCCCTCTAACCTTAGCTTGTAACTCAGGTCTTAAAGGAGGGCATCTTGCTAAGAAAACCTTGACCTTTCACCAGGCCCTAACCACATATAATGGCTTAGTAACTTCCCCTAGGATCTACCCAAATTGCTTATGAATGTTACTATGAGGTATTTTTATCTATAAAGGCTTAAGCCCATACTTTAAAAGCCTGTTTGGACTAATAAAGATTAAGCTAATCTTTTATACCTAGAAATGTCATTTCTATGTTTTATTTCTTTGAGAGACTTGACATGCATGTTGGTTCTTGATATCCTTTGTTGATATTAAGGCCAAAATAAAAAATCCTAGGAAAAAAGACTCGCAATTGAATACGTATGTGGGAGGAATAAGGTTGGAAGGATGTATGTACACTTGACTTTTTACTTGCTACTTATTGCATAACACATGCATCATACTAACATTTTATTTTTTAGCCATCATAGATTCATCCATGTCTTCCTATGTATGGAGTCAAAAAGGTGGCAGACTAGTGAGAACTGATTCAAGTCTGTAATCAACTACGAAAGAAATCCATGGTAGATTAGAAAAAAGACCCATCAATCTACTATACCTAGAAGCTGCACAACCTAAATAAATCAAAGAAATGGAAAACCAAAAGGGAGGAAACTGGACCCTAGAGGATGTCAAAGTGTCATTAATGGATGACATGAGAGTGATGATGCAAGATGAGTTAAGACAGGCTTTGGCTGGACTGATGCCACCACTTGCTACTGCTGCACCTCCTGTTACGGCCAATCCACCTATTATAGGTACACCACCCACTAACAATGATGTTGCTACTAGGAATATACCTACTAAGGAAATGAAGTTTGAGGATGTTAAGAGTTATATTGTTGAAAAGGCAAAAAGGGAATCACTTAAGAAAGTTCAAGAGTTGGAATCCAAACATATGAAAGCATTGACTCAAAAGATGTCCTAGATTGAGGAGTTGATGAGAGGACAGGGCATTGGATACTCATTTGACTTTGATGATGTAATACAATTTACAAAGGACAAGTTTCTTGATAAGTATAAGATGCAATAGCTATAGAAGTTTGACAGTACTAGAGATCTAAGGATTCACCTTAGTCAGTACACAACTACTATGAGCACTATTAAGGTTCCTTTGTCTATAGTTACCAAGTTATTTATTCTCTCTTTAGAGGGTATGGCTATTAATTGGTATCACGGGTTAGAGAAGTCCATCCGAGCGGACTAGAGAGAGTTGTGCACTACTTTTTTGAAGTAATATGACTATAATACCAGGCTCAAAGTGTCCATCAGGGACTTAGAATTGACCAAGCAGAAGCCTAATGGGTCATTCTCAGATTTTTTGACCAGGTTCATGAATAAGGCAGGATTAATGAAGAACATGCTGGCTGAGAAGGATCAAGTTAGGATGATAATTCAAAATGTGTCACCTAATTTGGTTGAAAGGTTGCAGATGATGAACCTTAATAGATTTGTAGATCTTTATGATGATGGGTTGTAAGCTAAAGAGATAAAAAAAAATAAGAAGAAGAAGGTCACTAGAAACACTAGAGTGAGAAATTACCCAACTAGGGGCACGCAGCAAGGAAATACTAGCTGGGTTGTAGGAGTTCATACTATTCAACAACCTAGGAGATTCTTAAATTTAAACCAACCCTTATCCAAAGTCCTTGACCATCTGATCCAAAAAGGCCTCCTTAGGCCCTTAACTCCCTCTAGACCACCAAACCCAAATCTCCTTAGCTTTCACCAAAATAGTTATTGCAAGTTTCATCAAGTTGATGTCCACTCTACTAATTCTTGCATGCACCTTTAACATGAAATTCAAAACCTTATAGACTCTGGAAAAATCACAGACCCTGAGAAATCCAATCTAAACCCAAACACCCAAAATAATCCTTTCCTAAATTACCAAAACATGTCACCTCCAACAACTATGATGATCAACTCAGGAGTAAGTGAGGAAGAAGTGCTAAACTCTTTTAAGGATCTAAACCTTAAAAGTAATGAGAAATTTCCTAGTGCCCCTAAAGATATGGAAAGAGCAGAAGACTTGCTAGGCCAGCCCTTAAACAAGTTTAATTATAAGGTGATTTACTCTAAACCACCTTCTTTTAATATACCCATTGATTCAATCAAGCCTATAGGATGGGATGATGAGTTTGATGATGAGAAGCTGGTAGTTAAGAAAGAAAAATGCATGGTTGAGATATGGAAGGATGGAAAGAAGGATCAAACTATTAGGGTCATTAACATTTGGTACAATTCTGATGAAGAAGGCACTGAAGGTTATAATGTATGGGTTGATAATCTAGAAGTCAGTCATGTTACTAAAAGTAGGAAAGGTTATAAAGCAACAAAGAAGACTATAGAGAGAGAGGAAGTTAATGAAAGAGAAGACTTAAATGAATATAGCAATGACCTAATTCTCAAACAACTCAAGAAAGAAAAAGCAAATGTAAGTATTTGGGAGCTCTTGATACACTTAAGTAGCCATAAGAAGGCTCTAGTTAAGGCTTTAGCTAAGTTGAACATTAAAACTACTGCAACCCCTAAGGTGATAGTGGCTGAGGTGATGGTAGCCAATGTTACTGAGAAAAAGTATGGAGTTATTACTTTCTCTAATGAGGATCTACTTATGGAAGGAAGGAATCATAATAAAGCCCTATTCATTCCAACTGAAGTAAGAGGGAAAAGGACCAATTATATGATAGTGGATGATGGGTCCACAATTAATGTTTGCCCACTACGGATCCTACCCAATCTAAAAGTGAAGGTGGAGGGTTTGGCAAAATTAGACCTTATAATAAGAGCTTATGATGATAGCACAAGAAATGTAGAGGGAACATTTATGGCTCCTGTGAAGATAGGGCCTATAGAGGCAATGGTGGAATTCACTGTGCTAGATATCCCTGTCACTTATGCCTTTTTTTTTGTAGGCCTAGGTATCATATTTTGGGAGGAGTGTCTTTAATTGTGCATCACAAGGTAAAATTCTTACTTGATGGGGAAGTGGTGACTTTAGATGTTAGTATAGGAAAAACTATGACTACAATTATGGATAGTCAGAAGCAAGTAGTTACTTTTCCTAATTTCCAAATAGCCATGATCTTATATGGAATTGTGATGGATCCAAGAGTTATGAGCATGATTAAGAAGATGAACTATCAGCCTGGATAAGGACTAGGAAATAATGAGCAGGGAAGCCCATAACTCCCAAATTTCAAAACCCAAGATGATACAAGAGGATTGGGCTATACAGGAGTTGGATTTGATAGTAAAAGGCTAGAAGAAGGTTTTTCAATCAGAATAACCTCCTAAGGAATGTAGGATTGCTGAAAGATAACTTTGTCAAACAAAGGAAGGAGAAGTTCTATCTGGGTAAAAAAGAGCCTGTCCAAGTAGCTAGTGTGGATATCCCTAGGTTTAAGATCTTCAAGAAGTAGATAGAGAGGCTAGTGCAAGACAATAAAGACAAGGTGATGAAGAAAGTTGCTGAAAAGATGAAAGCTTAGGTTATTAAAGAGCTGATTTGTCTGCCATTTAATGAAGAATCACAACAGGAGTTAGCTAGTATTATTAATAATAGTTTTAGTGATGTTTTTTTATAAAGAAACTAATGTAATAATGTCTGATTTGTTTGAGGATGAAAACTCTAATTTTCTTATAGTTAATGATATGAATTCTAGTTTGGCTTACTTGTGTGATGTTGATTTTAATGGTTTTATGCACTTTAATAATGATCGTTCATGCATGTTTGACATTAATTCTATTCAATTAGATTAATTAAATATGGGCATAAATGAACAATCAAAACACATTTCTATATCACATGATTTAACTCATAAAGAGAGAAAATTTTGAGAGAATATTAACAAAAAGAAAGGTAGTATTTGCTTCATCCTATGAGGATATGCTAGGGTTAGATAGAGGAATCATAGAGCATCACATTCCAATATATCTAGAAGCTAAAGCTATAAAGCAAAAACTTTTTAGGTTAAAGCCAGAGTGGACAGCAAAGATAAGGGAAGAAATCACTAAGTAGATCTAGGCTAATTTTCTGGAAGTAGTGGAATACTCTAATGGTTGGAAAACATAGTACCAATCCCTAAGAAAGATGGAAAAGTTTGAATGTGTGTAGATTTTAAGGATATGAATAAAGCATGTCCAAAGGATGACTTCCCTTTACCCCATATTGATGTGATTGTTAATAGTGCAGCATCTAGTGCAATGTACTCCTTCATGGATGGCTTCTGAGGTTATAATCAGATAATGATGGCATATATGGACAAGATTAAAATTGATTTTATCACAAAATAGGGGACATATTGCTATAAAGTGATGCCCTTTGGGTTGAAGAACATAAGAGGAACTTATTAAAGAGTGGTCATTGCCTTATTTAATTATATGATGCATAAGGAAGTGGAAGTGTATGTTGATGATATGATGGTTAAGTCAAAAATAAGAGAGGGACACTTTAAGGCTTTGGATAAGTTCCTAGCAAGAATAGAAAGATATAACCTAAGGCATAATCTAAAGAAACGCATCTTTAGGGTGATTTCTCAAAGTTATTAGAGCACATAGTCAGTAACAGAGGAATAGAAGTCAATCTAGGCAAGATTAAATCCATCTAAGAGATGCTAGCACTAAGAATGGAGAAAGAAGTAGCAGGATTTATTAGGAAATTACAGTACATTAGCAGATTTATTATGAGAATTACCATTATTTATGATTCAATCTTCAATCTTTTAAAGAAGAATCAGCCAGTGGAATGGAATGAAGAATGTTAAAAAGCCTTTGATAAGATTAAGGAATACCTTACTAAGCCACCCGTGTTGAGACCACCAAGGCAAGGTAAGCCCTTAATCTTATATTTGGCTTAGAAGAAAAAGCAATAGGGGCAATGCTAGCACAAGAAGGACCATAAGGGGTGGAGTACGTAGTGTATTATTTTAGTAAAAAGTTCTTGCTAAGAAAAGTATGATCATGTAGAGAATACATGCTTGATAATGATTTAGGCTACAAAGAAGTTAAGGCATTATTTCCAGTGTTACAAAGTACAAGTTATTTCAAAGATAGATCCTTTGAGGTACTTGTTTCAAGCACTAACTTTGATTGGAAAGATGTCTCGATGGTTGGTACTTTTGACTGAGTTTGATATAGAGTACATCACTATGAAGGTCATCAAAGGAAGAGCAGTAGCAGAATTCCTAGCCCAGAATGTAGTAAAAGGAAATGAGTAATGGAATCTAGAGTTTCCATATAATAACTTAGCAGTAATTGAATAACGTGAATGGAAGCTATGAATAATAAAGGAGTAGGGTTAGGAGTAATTCTTGTCACACCAGGAGGAGAAACCATCCCAATGGCTAAGAAATTAGACTTTAGGGTTATAAACAATATAGCTAAGTATGAGGCATGTATCTATGGCATGGAAGCAGCACAAGCAATTAGAGCTAAAGACTTATTGATTTATGGAGATTCCATGTTAGTCATTGGTCAGGCTAATGAGGAGTGGGAAGTGAAAGAAGAGAGGTTGAAACCTTACATCAGCTATTTGAAAAGGCTAATGAGGAATTTCACTAAATGTCTCTTCGTGCATTTACTAAGAGATGAGAATTAAATGGCGAATGCCTTAACAATGCTTTCTTTGATGTGGGATAAACTAACAAGATCAATGATGAAAGCTTTGGTAACAATGAAAATGGAAGCTCTGTGTTATAGCAAGGAACAAGTCACAAGTATTCAAATAGGGCCAGAAGAAAAGCCATGGTTTTATGATGTCTAGAGATTTATCAAAGAACGAAAATACCCAGATGAAGCAACTTCCAAAGAAAGATATGCTCTTTATGTATATGCTCTTTATGTTCTTGCACACCATTATGCAAGTCATAATAGGGTATTATACAGAAGGATGTCGAATGGAATACAACTGAGATGTCTTAAGAAGGATGAAGCAGAATAGGCGATGACAGATATTCATGCAGGGGTTTATGGATCTCACATGAATGGGATGATTCTAGTAAAGAAAATGATTTGGTAAGGGTACTACTGGATGAGCATAGAAAGGGACTGTATTCGAGTAGTGAGAAAATGTCATCAGTGTCAAGTGCATGGGAACCTCAATCATCTTCCCCTTATGGTGCTAAACAATTTAAAATCTCCATGGCCCTTTACAGCCTGGAGAATAGATATAATAGGGGAAGTAAAACCAACTACTTTAAACGGGCATAAGTATATAGTAGTTGCAATTGACTACTTCTCTAAATGGATAGAAGCAGAGTCCTTTGGTACCTTAAAGGCTAGACAAATAGCAAGGTTTATCAAGAAGAATCTCATTTGTAGATATGGGGTTCCACATCATGTTGTGACAGATAATGGCATTCAATTTCAAGTAGAGACAGTTAAGTTATTCTAGAGATACGAGATTGAGCATCATAAATCCTCGCCTTATATACCTTAGGCTAATGGTGTAGTTGGTATAGCTAATAAGAATATAAAGAAGATCCTCTCCAAGATGGTGAAAATTCATAAAGATTTATTTGAATATCTCCCTTTTGCCTTGTGGGGCTACAGAACTATGACATGCACTATTATAGGATAAGCACCGTTCTCGCTAGTATATGGTTATGAAGCAATTTTTCCCATAAAGATGAAAATTGAATCCTTGAGGTTTATTATGGAAGCAAAAATCCCTGAGAGTGAATGGATATAAAAGAGATTCGATCACCTCGTCTCTAGATAAGAAAAGGACGGATGCTTTATTTGACACTCAGATTTATCAAAGGAGAATAGCGAGAGCTTTCAATAAAAGGGTTAAGCCAGGAAAGATAAAAGCTAGAGATATGGTACTAAAGTAGGCAAAGGTGATGGTGTTTGACCTAAGAGGGAAATTCAAACCAAATTAAGAAGGACCATATTTAGTCAAGGCAATCGTACCCAAAGGAGCTGCAAAGATATCATATCTAGAAGGGAATGAGTTTACTGAGCCAATCAACCTGTATCACCTCAAGAAATACTACCTTTAAAAAAAAAGAGCTCCACTAGCTAGAAAACCTGACAAGGCTAGTCAGGTAAAAGTTAGGACATCTCTGCTGTTCAAAAAACCTACAAAAGGTTGGTAGACAAAAATTAGGGAATAAAATAAAAGAGACGATCCCGTTGATCAAAAAACTCGTAAAGGGCTAATCAGGCAGAAATTAGGGAAATAAAAGTGAGGAAAAATGTTCAGTTAGAAAATTTGAAAGGACTAGCTGATAATAGGAGTTATGTTATATGATCTAATAAATGTACTCATTTTTACCCTAATTAATGAAATAAATTGAAATGATATTTCTATCAAATATTGCATGTTCTATCTTTATTACAAAGCATAAAGACTTGAAGAAAAAATAAAACATAAGAAGCCAGACTTATGAGACTACTATTTTTGTTTTTGTTTTTTCTTTTGTGACTCATCTAATAATACTTTAGTCCTTTTGTAGCTAGTAAATTCTGGTGGTTTTGTAGAGTGCATGACAACCTAAGCTTTGTATTTATCGTTAGTAGTTATGTCAGCATTCAGGTGCATATTCCGCTTTAAAGCTCTATAGGGCCACAAGTTCTTTACTTTATCGAGAAAGTCTTATCTCAAAGGAAAGCCTTTAAAGTTAGTTATAACAGCCACAATGAATTGGGGGCAACTATACTGATGGAAAAGGCATGAGGGAGAAAGGAAGGTTAAAAAGTGTAACCTAGGAATAGGGATGCAGTTGTCATACAGGTTGACAGTCATGAATTTCAATCTCCACCATGAACAAATCCAAGTAATCTCAATATCAGCATTGCCTTTCATCCAATCAATCCATTGATCTATAGTGTGCTTTTGTTTTATCTTCAATGAATGAGACTGTAGATGGTAAGGTTGATAAATTAAAGCATTAGTGGGAGAATTAAGAAGACTCATTTTCTCTTGTAACCAAATATAAAAAAAACTACTAAGTTGAAAACCTGAAAGAGAAGCTTAGGCAAAAAAAGGGTTATATACCTGAACGAGAAGCAAACTACCTGAGAGTTGGTTCTGAACCTTGAAATTATCTAACCTGATGAAAGTTTCAACAAGTATGACAGGCACGAGATTAGCTCCAGTTTCTACTTATTCTAGGATACTAATAATCCTTGCATCAACATATCTATGAGAAGATAATAGTAGAAATCGGGCATACAAGCAAAAGGTGATAGTTCTTATCCAAACAGAATTATTCTTGTCTCTAGTTCCACAAGAGGTAATTAGAAAAGGAAGACTGATGGACCTAGCATTATGTGTGTGCATGTAGATGACATTTGGGGGCATATCAAAGAATGCCACTAGTTTATTAGGAAATTCCATTTTAAGATCAGGGAGAGCAATTGTAGCAGTTGAATATAATGAACATCCAAGAATAGCAGCAAACTCCTCAATTAATGGACATAACTCTTGTCCATTGATTCTAAATACATGATCCTTAACATCCCAGCACGTGGTAGCAACATGTAAGAAATTGTTGTCTATGTTTAGGTGTTGAAGGGACTTCAGGGATTTGGCATGGAAGGGTAGCACACTATTCCAATCATCTCCATTGATAGTCTTGAGGAATTTCTTCATCAAATTAATGGTAGCTTATGTCATGATGAAAATAAGTGGAAGAAAAGGATGCATAATTATTATGTTTATGACTCCTATATAGGCTAAAAAATTAGTACATAAGGGATTAGGATTTGTCTTAGTTATTTTCAAACCAAATTTGAGTCAGAACAAGAAATATGAAGAATCAGAGTTGAATTTTCAATCAAAAATTTAGAATTCTAATCGAATTTCCAGAATTCCAATCAGAAATCTAGGATACTGGTCAGATTTCCAATATTTTTGACAAAATAATAATAATAATAATAATTTTAAGGTTTGGTCCAAAACAAAACTTCGTGATCCATTCATAAAAAGAAACAATCCTGAAGTATCCAAAGTATAGTCATGCTAACCCAAGTCCTAAAGATAGGGAAATCAGTCATCTTGAGCTCTAGTGTCCGGCTAGGGTCTCCATCCTCTAGCTAGATCGTCGCTCTAATATGAGGGCATAGAAATCCCGACATCATGACTGTCAAAACCAAGGCTAGCAAGTTATCATTGAAGCCTCTCGTTCTTGCACTCTAAATACCTAGCATAACTTTGTTGCATTAAGAATAGTTAGAATCATGCATATCATACATAACATGCATACATTTGCATATTTGTTGTAAATACTAACCCTCCAAGTATTTGTGATTTGTATAGTAAATAATCTTTAAGAAGAGGCAAATCCATACAGATACTCTACCTATGTCTGAGGAACTTATAAAATAAAGTTTAATAATTCAGCAACAAATGCTAGTTTGTACAAGGTTGGAAAGGCAAATCACACTTACATGTGAAGCATCAGGAGGAGAGAAGCTAGGAATCTGAGCTGTGTCAAAGTACATGTGTCACTCAATAGGAGTCTGGATCATAGGAGCCCAATAATACATAGACATATTAAATGGGGGAACAACGCCTAAAATAGTACTCAAGGAAGCATCACCACGAGCAGCCTCATTATGATGAGTAGGCTCAACCTCCTGCTTAATCTCCTCAGTGTCATCCTCATTCTCCTCCATAGCAACATCCGAGACTTCTTCAGCTTGTGCAAAAAGTGAATATCATATATAGTGATGAATGAGTTAAAGTAAAATAGTGACAGAAAACATACCTCAACTGGATTTGAGGAACCTACTCTAGGAGATTCTCCTAAATATACTCCTGATAATGACGAGAACACTCGACCAGAGTCAAAGCGTCATATCCCTTAATAGCTACTTTAAGCTCGGGACTAGTCATGCTACTGCTCCATAACATTAAGGAGGGAATAGAAGAGGGAGCGCACCTTCTGGAAGGTCCCATGTGCCAATGATAAACACACCTATCGAGATATCACAGATAGCAACCATAATTAGGGAACAAAACTCTTATAGTCTCAAGCCTCATAACTACAGTTATGAAATCGTATCACTGAATGTCATAAGCACCAACCAACCAATTTGATTTGACATGTGAACTCATTCATTTAAATTTATTAAACTTCTAAAATTGGTGAAATACTAAAAAAAATAAATTTTATTTTACCATGTCCCACTCTAAGGAGTTCAACTAGTCCCGATAAGTTTGCAAGTCATGCTTGATAATAGCAAGATGAGAAGAACCCCATCTCTGCATCAAGGGAAGACTTCTATCAAAGCTAATGGCACTGAAGCCTCAGATTACTCCAATCTTAATGCCCCAGATCTAAAAGAGAGGAAATAATAGAAATAAGAAGGAAAATGTGAAAAATAAGTAAAGTTGAAAAGGGCAGGAGACATACATATAAGACATGTCAGAAATTGAAAATTGTCACAGCACCTTTGTAAATAGTATCTAATCTGTAATAAAGATAAGCAAGCTCTACAGATCTCCAATCTAAAGTAGCAACCCTAGCAAGATCCTGAAGGGCACTGAGAAGGGCATTCTAACCTCATGACCAATCTCATAAAAAAGAGTAATGCTAAGTAATATCAATAAGAAGTATCTCACCTTCTGAAGAATCTAGTAAGCTATGGTGGTAAGTAATCTCTTGAAACCCTGAACAAAAGAAGAAAGAAGCACATTCTTTTGATTCTTCCATGTCGGAATAAACCTGGGCAAGTCGTGAACACAACAACTCCTAGCATCCTCTGGGAAAGTGCAGTAATGGATATTTAAGGGAATCAGGGTACCCCTGAATGCGATCCCAGTAATAGCAGAGAAGATCATAGGGAAAATAGTCAGCTCACCCACCAATATGTGAAAAGTGTGAGTGGTGTCCATCCACCTCTCAATAAGAACAAAAAGTGAGTAGTGGTTTGACCTACCTTGGGCAGTCGGTAAAGCAATAATAATACATTGAAAGCCAAATGCCCAGATATGTTGTACTACCTCTTCATACAAGTCATGAAATAATTCTCGAGCCAAGTGAAAGCAACCCGAGAATTTCAGTGGTTTTCAAATAAAATTCAGAAAATCACAAGATTATTTTTCTTTTACAAATGCTTGCATTTTTTTTTGTTTATTGTTTGTTTAAGAAGTTAAAAAAAATTAGGCTAAAGCTCAATTAGAAGACTAGCATTTCTATTATAAATCTAGAATTTTGATTGTATTTCTGGATTTTTGATAAAAAAAATCCAAAATTTCGGTTCAAAATCTAAGAATTTTGACCCAGAATTCAAACTCCTTATGAGAAATTCAGAAAATTTAAACATATTTTTGTTAGTCCTATGACATGTTGAGACTAATTTTACAAAATTTTGGTTCTAAAATGTCAATTTTCTATAAGTTTTATATGTTCTTTATAGCAAATATCCTAATACTTTATGCATGAACATATTAATTTGTAGATACTAAAGGAATATGTTTATTGTATAATTGAAGACATAGGAAGAAAATTTACCTCATCTCTAGCTTGTGAACATTTATGGAGGTGTAAATGAGTTAAAGGATGCACAACTTCACCTTCATAGAGTCCTAAATCATTTGGAGAAAAATGTAGATATGAGGTGATTGGATCTGATTGTTTAGAGTTATTCCCATGTAGTTTACATTATGGGTGAGCCATAGGATTAGACGGATTCAAAATTGATTGTAAAATAAAAGAATAATTAAAGAAAGAAACTTTGAAAATCAAGAGAAAATGAAAAGAAGAGAAGAGCAAAAGAAGAAACGAATAAAAAAAAGAGGAAAAAAATGCTTATATTGCAGTGGCAAATGTCCACTTTAGTCCTTTAGCTTTATTTGCATGTAAGTCCAAAATTTTCTTTGTAATTTAGTCCTAAATTGCATAGATTATTGAATTTGTCATGTAGAAAAGAAACTCACACTATACGATCGAGTGTAGTATATTTTCAATTTAGACTATATGTCTAAGTATAGTAAACATTGTATGACTGAGTATAATGTCTTCTTTCAATTTGCACTATACGACTAAGTGTAGTGTATTTTCAATTCAAACTATACGACCAAGTATAGTCAGTATCACATGACTGAGTGTGATGTATCTTTTCAATCAAGACTATACAACTAAGTACAATGTATTCTTTCAATTTGCACTATATGATCAAGTGTAGTGTATTTTCAATTCAGATTATATAACAAGAGTAGTCAGCATCACACGACCGAGTATGGTGTATCTTTTCAATCAAGACTATAAGATCGAGTGTAGTTGGCATTGTACGACTGAGTATATTGTATTTTTAATTCAAACTATACGACCAACTATAGTCAGCATCACATGATTGAGTGTGATGTATCTTTTTAATCAAGACTATACAACCGAGTGCAGATGGCATTGTATGACCGAGTACATTGTATTTTCAATTCAAACTATATGACCAATTGTATTCAACATTACACAATTGAGTGTGATATATCTTTTTAATCAAGACTATACGACCGAGTGCAGTTGGCATTATAGGACTGAGTACAATGTATTTTCAATCAAGATTATACGAGTATAATTAGCATCATACGACTAAGTGTGATGTATCATTTCAATCAAGACTATACGATCAAGTGTACTCAGCATTGTACAACCGAGTGTAGTTGGCATTGTATGACTGAGTGTAGTCGGCATTGTACGATCGAGTGTAATGTATTTTCAATCAAGATTGTACGATCGAATATAATCAGCATCATATGACCAAGTTTGATGTATAACTTTGTCCACGGACATTCAAATGAGGTGATTCAAGTTGCATTTGAAATCTAACTCGAAGAAACACAACTTTTATAAAGGGACTCTCTAGAGATAAAGTTATTTAGATGGACAAAAATTCCCTTGAAATTATGCATTCTGCATAAGGTTGTAACCCTTCATGTCAAAAGGTGCCTTTCTATTTTGTAACTTCTTGTAGCCACCTCTAAGATCTATATATAGGTCATTAGTGCCTTGTACATAAGAGGAGAGAGGGATGAAAAAAAAAGGATAGAATTTAGACATATTATCTTGTAAAATTACTATTGAGTTTCTTATTTATTGAGAGAGTTCATTCTTCCTTTTTATTTTATTTTCTTCTCTTATTGATCTAAGTTTAAGTTTAGTGGGCTCTTATTGATCTAAGTTTAAGAAGAAGAAGGATCTAAGGAATTACAATGTTGATCAAATAAGGATTATATATTCATGCTTGCTTATTTGATTTGAATTCAATTAGTATAGAATTGTGTTATGTATACTTGATCACCATGTGTAATTTGTAAATCGGTTTATTTACAATAAGAGTTAGAATATTTTGGTGGAACTTTGATTGGATTCACTTAAGAATTGAATTCATTTAGAAATAAAGAATTCATCTTAAGGGAATAATTAGTAGATTTACTTGTGCTTTCCTTGTCTATCTCTGTAATACACCGAGAGAGCTTGTAGACTCTAGACAGGAATATCCTAGATTGACAATGAGAGTTGCTTTTTAGGATTTATTTGGTATAATGTTCTTTATGGTTTCTTCCTATCTCTGTAATACACGGAGAGAGCTTGTAAACTCTAAAAAGGAACACTTTTAATTGACAATGAGAGTTGCTTTTAGGAACTTTACTTTAATTTGACAACGAGAGTTGCTTTTAAAGATTATATGCACTAATTTCCAGTCATTAAGTCAAGAATAATTAATTAATATATCTTTATTGATTGTCATTGTAATTCTTCCATGTGTTTTGATATGAACCTATAGTAATTGTAGTTTTAGTATTAGGGTAGTTATTTTAATTATAATTTGTTTGCTCAATTATTATTGTGATTTTATTTGCCTATCTATCTTAGTACCTATTCGATTAATATAACATTACCCAAATTTCTTGTGGATCGACACCCTACTTACTCTATATTAAGTCCTAGAGACTAGGGTATTATAATTTGACCCACTTTATTGTTTTCTTCCACTAGACCCCTCAACTATCTGCTTCTTGAAGATCTCAAACTAGGAACATTCACTCCAACTATTTGGATAGGCTCCTTTTCACCTAGGTTGAACTTCTCTTTTCTTTCTTTGACAAAGTTATCCTACAGTAGTCCCACATTCTTTGAGAAGTTATTCTCATTAAAAATCCTTCTTCTAACTCCTTTACTGCCAATCCTAACTCCTGTATAGCCTAATCCTCTTATATCATTTTGTCCTTTGAAATCCAAGAACTCTAGACTTCCTTACTCATTCTTTCCCAATCCTTGTCCAATGCGATAATTCATCTTCTTGATCATGCTCATAACCCTTGGATCCATCTTAATTCTATAAGAAATCATGGCTATTTGGAAACTAGGAGAAGTGAGCACCTACTTTTAACCATCCATAACTACAGACATAGTCTTGCCCACACTAACATCTAAAGTCACAACTTCTCCATCCAATAGGAATTTCAACTTTTGATGCATAGTTGAAGGCACTCCTCCCAAAGTATGATACTAAGGCCTACCCAAAAGTAAAGTGTAGGTGACAGGAATATCTAGCATAGTGAACTCCACCATTGCCTCTACAGGTCCGGTTTTTATAGGAGTCATAAATATTCCCTCTACATTCCTTATGCTATCATCATAAGCTCTGATTATAAGGTTGAATTTTGTTAAATCCTCCACCTTTACCCCTAGATTAGGTAGAATCTATAGTGGGCAAACATTAATTGTAGACCCATCATCCACCATCACATAATTAGTCTTCTTCCCTCTAACTTTGGCTAGGATGAATAGAGCTTTATTATGATTCCTCCCTTCCATAGGTAAATCCTCATCCGAAAAGGTGATAACCCCATGCTTCTTCTCAATAACCTTGGCCACCATTACTTTAGGGGTTATGGTGGTGTGAATGTTCATCTTAGCTAAAGCTTTAACCAAAGCCTTCATGTGGCTACTTGAGTGCATTAAGAGCTCCCAACTGCTCACATTTGCTTTTTCCTTCTTAAGTTGTTCAAGGATTAAGTCTTCATCATGTTCATCTGAGTCGTCTCTTTTAGCAACCTCCTCCCTCTTTGTGGTTTTCTCTATTGGTTTATAACCCTTACAACTTCTAGTGACATGACTAACTTTTGGATTATCAACCCATACATTGTAGCCTTTAGTGCCTTATTTATCAGAGTTATACCAGATGTCTATAACCCCAATGGTTCACTCCTTCTTTCCATCTTTCCACACCTCAACCATGCATTTCTCTCTCTTATCATGCATCTTATTATCATCAAATTCATCACCTCATCCTGTAGGCATGATTGACTCAATAGGTATGTCGAAAGAAGGTGGTTTGGAATAACACACATTGTAGTCAAATTTGCTTGAAGGTTGTCCCAGCAAGTCTTTTATTCTCTCTTCGTCTTTAGGGGCATTAGGGGGTTTCTCATTAGTTTTAAGGTTTAGATCCTTAAAGGAGTTAAGCACTTATTCCATACTAACTCCTGAGTTAATCATCATGGTGGTTGGGGGTGGCATGTTTCGATAATTTAGGAAAGCATTATTTTTGGTGTTTAGGGTTGGATTGGATTTCTCAGGGTCTATGATTTTTCCAGAGTCTATGAGGTTTTGAATTTCATGTTTAAGGCTCATGCAAGAGTTAGTGAAATGGCCATTAACTTGGTGAAATTTACAGTAACTGTTTGGGTCAATGCTAGGGAGATTTAGGTTTGGTGGTCAAAGGGGGTTAAAAGTTTAAGGAGGCCTTTTTGGATCAATCAATCCAGGACTTTGGATAAAGGCTAGTTGAAATTTGAGAATTTCTTAGGTTATTGAATAGCATGGACTCCTATAACCCGACTAGCATTTCCTTGTTGTATACCCCCAGTTGGGTAATTTCTCACTCCAGCGCTTCTAGTGATCTTCTTCTTCTCACTTTCGATATCTTTAGCTTGTAACCCATCATCATAAAGGTCTAAAAAAGTCTTGGGGTTCACCATTTGCAACCTCTCAACCAAATTGGGTGACATATTTTGAACTATCATCCTAACCTAATCCTTTTTATCTAGCTTGTTCTTCATTAATCCTACCTTATTCATGAACCTAGTCAAAAAAAATCTAAGAATAATTCATTAGGCTTCTACTTAGTCAATTCTAGATCCCTAATGGACACTTCAAGCTTAGTGTTGTAGTCATATTGCTTCAGAAAAGTGGTACACAGTTGCCTCCAGTTTGCTCAGATGGACTTCTCCAACCCATGATACCAATTGATAGCCATACCCTCCAAGGATAGTACAAACAACTTTGTAACTATAGACAAAGGAGCCTTAGTGGTGCTCATAGTAGTTGTGTATTGACTAAGGTGGATCTTCGGGTCTCTAGGTACCATCAAACTTTTATGGTTATGGCATCTTGAATTTATTAGGCAATTTATCCTCCTCAAATTGCATCACATTATTAAAGTCAAATGAGTATCCAATGCCATGTCTTCTCATCAACTCCTCCATCTTGGACATCTTCTGAGTTAATGCTTTCATTTTCTTGGATTCCAGCTCTTGAACTTGCTCAAGTGATTCCCTTTTCACTTTCTCAACCATGTAACTCTCGACATCCTCCAACTTCATTTCCATAGTAGGTATGTTCCTAGCAGCATTGTCATTGTTAGCTGGTGGTGTACCCATAACAAGTGGATTGGCCGTAATGGGAGGTGCAACAAAAAGTAGGTGGTGGCATCAACTTAGCCAGAGCTTGTCTTAACTCATCTTGCATCATCGCTCTTATATCATCCGTCCATGCTCCTTTTACATCCTTTAAGGTCTAGTTTCCTCCTTCTTGTTGTTCTATTTCTTTAGCCTGTCTAGGTTATATAGCTTTTAGGTAGAGTAGATTGATGGGACTCCTTTCTAGTCTACTAAGGATCTCTTTCATAATTGATTGTAGGCTCAAATCAATTATCACTAGTCTGTCAACTTTCTGACTCCAAACACAAGAAGACCCAGATGAATCTATAATGGCTACAAGACAAATTATTAGTATGATGCATGTAATGCATGTATGCATGATGCAAGTGCTATGCAACAAGTAATAAGTAACAATCATGTCAAGTATACACATCCTTCTAACCTTATTCCTCCCATACATGTATTTAATGGCGAGTCTCTTTTCCTAGGATTTTTGGTCTTAGCCTTAATATCAATAAGGGATATCAAGAACCGATGTGCATGTCATATCTCTTGATGTAGTAAAGTATAGAAATAATATTTCTAGGTATAAAAGCATAGCCTAATCTTTATTTGTCCTAATGGGCTTCTAAAGTATGGGCTTAGGCCTTTATAGATGGAAATACCTCATGGAAACATTCACAAGCAATTTGGGTAATCCTAGGGGAAGTTACCTAGCCACTACATGAGCTGAGTCCGGTAAAAAGGTCAAGGTTCCCTTAGCAAGATGCCCTCCTTTAAGACTTAAGTTATAAGCCAACGTTAGAGAGGCCCAGCATCCTTTGCAAACTCAAGAGAAGACTACCCCCCCCCCCTTTAAGACTTAGGTTACAAACTCTTGTCAGATGAGCCCAGTAATCTCTCTTGAACCAAGTTAAGGCTAAGAGTGATGGTTAGCCAATTTACAATCCCATGAAGCTGGTGGAATCATGGAACCATAAACCAACACCATCAGTTAATAGGGACATACAGAATGAATGCAAAAATAAAATAATTCTAAAGAACACAAGTAGAATCAGTATCTTTTATCCCTAGTGGAGTCGCCACTATAGAAAATGGGGTTTAGCGCGCGCCCAAGATTTTAGTAATCGCAACACTATTTGAGTTTAGGGCTCTAGAGAACATACTAACCACTATCACAAAGACATGGCATAGAGATAAGGAGTCACCACCCAGGGTAATAATTGAGACAAATCAAAAAATAGTGGTACTCAATTCCCTAAAAGAAAGCCAGCACCACAACTAAGAGATTTTGGGTATGGAATACCAACTTCTTTTAATCTCGTGTTCTTTTAAAATTACTTTATGAATTACTATTTTATCCTCTATTTACATGTAATTTCATATAAAACCTAAAAAAATAATCAACTCCAGGCAAACTAGTCATGAAATATACAAGTAAATAATCATTCATCATAATCCCTAGGTTAGTCTAATCTACGTTGATTTTAATTAAATGAGCTAAATCTACATATTTTTTAATTTACATGTGAGCCTAAAGACTAATGGGCCTAATCCTTATTCAATTTTAATTAAATAAACCTAATTCTATTTATTTTAATTCTAAACATGGACCTAGATCTACAAATTATGAAGTATTTAATTTAGTAGGCCTAATTCTACATGTTTTAATTTTAAAGTGATCTTAAATCTACAAATTATGGAAACGCTTAAATTAAATAGGCTATGTCTAAATTAATTAAATTATATTAGGTGGGCCTACGTCTAATTAACTAAATGGGCCTAAGTATCCCTACCCTAAATCTAATTAATTATAGGCCTAAAGATGTATTTTATTAATTAAACCTAAGAAAACCTAAATTTAAATGAGTTAAAGCCTAATGTGAGCCTAGGGCCCAAAACATATAAACATACGCAAACAAGCCCAAAAACATCAAAATAAACAAATAAAAGATCAAATTATTAATTAAATCTATTCTAAAACCCTAATTTAAGTAAAGTGGCCATAAACAATAAAATAAAATAATCAATCAAGTAAACTAATTTTACCAACTTAAATCTAATTCAATTTTAATTAGACAAACCAACAATTTTTATAACCATTAATTTTAATTAATTATCGAATGAAAACCCTAATTTTACTAACCAATTACTTAAAATAAAACATACAAGCACACACATCAAATTTCATTATTCCCACTCTTGGGGCTATTACAATGAACTATTGAGAATGATAAAAAAAGAAAATTAATACAACCCAAAAATTAAAAAAATATATAAAATAATGATAAACAAACTAAATAAAAACCATAGAAATATTGTTTAGCTATAAGGTTCCATCCACGACATTCAATGGACCTTCATGGATTTTATTCTTTAAGGAAACTCATTATGTGATCTTCTTCATAATCACCAACATAAAAATAAACAATGGTTAGTGAATAAAAAAAATAAAAATTTAAGTAAAACTAGAATTCAATAGAAAAAAAATAGAAAATAAAGAAGGAGAAGATGATTGTGGATGCATTGTGGTTGGCTCCTTAGACTAGTAAAATCACTATTTTTTTTGTTAATTAGATGTTCAAAAACTTGTTATTCTTTTCTTTAAAAAAAAGGCCTCGTGCTCCTTGTTTCCAAGGCAAAATAACCAAAAATATTTTTGTAAGTGTAGAAAAAGAGAATTTCAAATAAAAAGAGAGAGTTCTTGAGAATTTTGTTGTCGTCTGCTCCAACAACCTAAGCTCTTCTTTTATAGGGAGAAAGACAAAAACCATAAGTTCTACATACAAAGAGTTCCAATTTTAAAAGGAGTTTATTTCCTGAAGAGATAGATAAATCCCAAAATAAATTTAAGAAAATTTATTAACCAATTAAAAATCAGGAAAATATTCTTATTTTCTGTAAAAAATAGAAAAATAGACGGAAAACATATAATTCCAACCGGAATTGCGTAATTTCTATCAGAATTATATAATTTTGATCGAAATTCTATAATTCTAATTTTTTAACTTTTAATTACAAAAAGAACCCTGAAAGAAATTAAAATTTTCAATTAGGTATGAAAAGGTATTACAATTAAGTCCTTAAAAAACCAATGAAACTCTTTCTGAAAATGTATTCAAACTTTTGAGGTCTCGATCTTCAAGTGTTGAAGACCTACTTATAACATTTTCATCATTAGAGTCTTTTATCGCATCCATATTTTATTATTTCAAAATTAGGTGTTTACACCCATCTTTTACTAAAGGCTAAGCAGCAATAATACTAGTCCAATAAAGCTAGGATTATTATGCAAGGTTGCATTCAAAAAATTAGAATTGGGGAAATATCGAGCTCTATGAATCTGACCAACAAGTGACTACAGGTGAGAATACAAACACCATCCATTCTTACCTAACATAGCTAGATTAAAATCTTGGATCTTCCTGAAGCCCATCCTACCCATATCTTTAAATAAGCACATATTATCCTAACACTTCCATCTAATACCCCAAGAGCCATTCTGCTTTTTCCCGCCACTAATACACATTAATCATTCTTTCAAAATCCACATTAAGCTACTTAGGAAGCAATTATATGCTCATAGTAAAGGTAGGAAGAGCCCGAGCAATAGTCTTAATAAATACTTTTTTCCCTGCCCTCAAAAGAAACCTACTTTGCCAATGATGCACCCTTGAACTCAACTTCTCCTTCAGAAAAGGGAAAATATGCCTCTTACTTCAACCCACATAAGAAAGGAGCCCCAATTAATTCCCTAAACTATCCTTAGGCTAAACCCTAAGAATTCTACAAACTTTAGCTCTACAAGAGTCATCAGAATTTTTGCTAAAAATATGCCTCTTACTTCGACCAGGAGCCCTAATTAATTCCCTAGACTATCCTTAGGCTAAACCCCAAAAATTCTACAAACCTTAGCTCTACAAGAGTCATCAGAATTTTTTCTAAAAATAACATATGACTTACCAAAATTCACCATCTGACCTGAGACTCTCTCATAAATAGCAAGATAGTCCTCAATATGCTCACTCTCTACTCGATTAGCCTTGAAAAACATGAGGCAATCATTTGTAAAGAAAAGATGGGAGATAGACGGAGAATTACACACAATCTTACAACCATGAATCAATCCTCTCTATTCATATCTCCACAATAAAGAAGAACAACCCTTCACGCATAATATAAAAATATAAGGAGAAAGAGGGAATCCTTGACTTATCCCTTTTTGTGGAATAAGAGGCCCTAATTCACTGCCATTATACAAAATAGAATGCTACACTGCAGTAAGGACATCATCACCCAATCTAACCAATGAGAGGGAAAACTCATCTTGGCCATACTATTTCAGACAAAAGACCACTCAATGCGGATGTAGGCCTTCGATATATCCACCTTCAAAGCAGCAAATCCATCTTTTCCCTATCATTTCCTATTTAGAAAATGAAAAGTTGTTATCATGATGTTATTAGTCAACAACCTACTAGACATAAATGCGCTCTGAACCTTAAAAATAAGACTTCGAAAAATACCATTTAAACAATTCATTAACATCTTGAAAATAGTTTTATAAATTACATTGTATGGAGAAATGGGACAGAGATCATAAAACAAAATTTGGGTGCTTCTTCTTAGGAATAAGCATAATAGTTATCTTATTAAAAACCTCCAACAATGAGTTGGAATGAAGAATATCTAAATAAGCAGCAGTAACATCTTATCCTATCACACCCCAAAACTTTTGAAAAAAAGTTGGGTTTAAGCCATCCGAACCCATGGACCTTTCTGGATGTATAAAAAAAGATTGCATCTTTGACCTTTGCTAGTGAAAAATTAGCATAAACAAACACTTTACTCTAATCATCCAAACAAGCATCTACATATTCTAAAATCATAGCATCATCACACCTATATAACTCAAATAAATCATTAAAATAAGAAGTAAAAAGATTAGCCAAACTCGAATCCTTTGAACACCAATTCCCATTCTCATCTTTTAACTACGTAAACAAATTCTACTTCTTCCTCTGGGAAGCCAAAAGATGAGAGTCATGAGAGTTACTGTCTCCCAATTTTAGCTAATACTACTTCACCCTCTGATGCCAGTAAACATCTTACTAAGCTAACAAAGAGTTATATCATAGCTTTACTTCAGCAAGAGCTCTAATAGATTCTGCATGCCTTTTGACTCGTAACTACTTCATTTAATGCCTACAATAAGCCAACTGAGACTTATATTTATTTCGCAACTCACCTCCCCAGTTAAATAGATCTCTGTCGCAATTATCGAACCTTATTAAAAGTGACAAACCAATATTACTAATCTAGCTTTGGCAAATAACCTCACCATAATCTTTCTCATAAAGCCATGCATTTTCTAATCTAAACTGAAACACACGAGGGATAGAATTAGACTCAGAAAAATCCAAAAGACTTAAAGAGTGGTTAGAAGTATAGGCTTGATGGTTTGGAAGCTTTATAATATTAAACACATTTAACCAATACACAAAGGCTAAAGCATAATCAAGCTACTCCTCAATGCCATCCACTTGGCCTCTACGCCTTTCCTAAGTGAAAGGATAGCGCTACATCCTAATATCAACTAGATGACTGTCCTCCACTGTATTAAAAAAACCCTCCAATAACTAAAAGGAGTGCGCAATCTTTCCCAACTTCTTTGAACCACTAAGGATGTCATTAAGATTACCTATGCAGCACCATGGGATAGGAGACTTTGAACTGAGTTGACGTAGAAGATTCTAAGACTAAAGTCAATTTCTTTTATTTGGATTCCCATAGAATCCAATCAAGCGGTACTCAACCAAACCTGAAAGCTTTACCATAACATCTATATGATTTTTTGAGAAACTAAGTAAATTAACTGAATGCTTTTCTTTCTAAAACAAGGCTAGCCCACCAGCATAACCTAATGGATTAACTAAAAACACAACTTCAAAGTCCAGGACCACCTGAACCTTATCCACCTTAACCCTAGGAACCATTGTCTCAATAACAAACATAAACTTGGGCTTTTTAAGCTAAACAAGCACTTTTAATACTTGAATTATGCTTCCCACAATAGTTCTAACTTAAGGTTATCATTAGGCTTGGTGGGCGGGAACCAGGGCACACCTGTACTAAGTTTTTTAGATTAGATAAATCTTTAAAAACACCAATAGAAAGCCTCCTTATGCATTATAAAATTTTCTTCTCCATCACACACCTATATTGAGTTTTTTGGATTAGATAAATCTTTAAAAACACCAACAGAAAGCCTCCTTATGCATTATAACATTTTCTTCTCCATCATGAACTCTACACCTTTTAGAATCCACTATAGTCATACTTTCCTTATTTAACTCTAAAACAACATTAATTTGTACCTCATACATAGCCATATGAGCCATTGATTTCTCCCTCATAACTGAGCCTATTTTCATGCCACCACTACCCTGAATCCTGCCTTAACTATCTCCTATTACCTTAATAGGATTCTTGTCTTTCAAACTTTCCAAAACTATCCCTACCCCACCTAAGCCACCATCATCATCAATTTTTAGGGATGAATCCAATCAGATTTATTTAGCACCAGAATGAAATTATTTTTTACATGAAGAAGCACTCATCCACACCCCATACGGTAATTCCTCCTTTGGAACAAGATTGTTAAAGAATTTAGCACAGAATTTATCAGTATGGTCAATGATTCCATAATAGAAACAAAATGTAAGCAAGTATTCATACTAAAATTTTATCCATGCCTAAGCACCTTTAGGCTTATTGATTTCTCATATTGCTATGCAAAGGCTTGTCAATTTCCAATTCAACTTTAATCCGCATATACTTATGCCAGGACCCTCCAAAATTATTTGGATCACTAGCAACATATTTGCTAATGAAATCCCCATACTGTGTCCTACTTTCTTAGACATTAACTCTACTAGAAGGTCATGGACTTGAATCCATATAGCAATCTTTATCGAAAAGCATTATTTTCACTGTTCACTTAGAAGCAATCTATGAACCGATAAAGGATGTTGATTAACTTTCCATGGACCATCATCTACCACCCTCTTTATGTCTAACACATGGAAGAATTAAAATAAGAAAAGGTTCTTATCTAGTTCTTTGATGACGAATCCGTTTACAAGTTTCCATAATAAGGCTAGCATGTGTTGCATATAATCAAAATGAATTAACCCTTTAGTGAGAAAATTACCAACCAGAAAAAAATAAAAATCTTCCTCAAATTTCTCCACTGTATCCTCGGCAACAACCAGAGACATATTAGCATAAGCCTCTTCAATGGGAATATTATCCTAGCTTAAATAAGCCATTTGCAGAGTACACCAAAACAAACTAATGAAACTTATAAAGAAATATGAGTAAAAAAGCATAAAAATAAAAGAACAGGAATAATGATTAGCCAATGATTAAGTTTAAGGAATAGTAACCGAAAGAAACAAAGAAAAAAACCTTGTCAGAGGACAAGATGTACACAACCTTGTCAGAGGACAAGACATTTTATATCTAAGCAAATTAAACTAAAAGAAAATTAAATAATTAAAACATAGAGTTTAGGTTTAGTTTCATTATTCCAATCATATTATGAACACTTAGTTATTAAACATCTTGATTTTAGTTAAGGGTAATTGTTCTAAATACTTAAAAACTCTCTTGAACTCAATTAAGCATGTTAAGATTAAAGTTTAACATACTCTCGGGTTTAAGAAGTTAATCAAAATTTATTAAGTTCCTTAATAATCATTTCATCCCTGAAGAGCTCACTTACTCTCGTGGTCAAGTGATCTAAGTCCTATAAGTCTTAAGCTCATAAATTCCTCTAACTCTCATTGGTTAATTTACCCATAAACAGCTAATCAAATATGCCTGGAATGACAACAAGAAATTAAGCTTAATGCATAGAATTAACTAAAAATCAAATTAATAAAACTTGTGTTCAATCACATCATAGAATAACTACTCCTAACTTAAACACTAAAAGGAGTTTAGCCAAACATAATTTAGGCAACAATCATAAACATAATTAAAAGAATAAAAGAAGAAGAAGATAATATGAATAAATTTCTTGAATCTTGTGACTCCTCTTCAAACTTCATTGATTATTTATTTTAGGTTTCAGGGATTGCTCCCCAAATGAATTGAATAGCTCCTCCATATCCCCTTTTATAAGAAAAGGCTGATAGAAGACCTCATTGCCCTTGAATCCTTAAGTCCTTTTCAAATAGGAAATCTTATTTTGTTCGACACGGCTTAGGCATGGTTGTGCTTGATTATGAGTCCATTCTTCCAAATCCTTGCACGGCTTACAACATGGTCGTGTCTCAAGCCATATTTCTTTAACTCCTTTTCTAATGCATGGCATGGGCACAAGCACGCCCATGCCACGGCCATGTCACATAAATCCTTGACTTTCTAGAATTCCTTTTTAAGCTTTCATATAAAAAGGGAAACACTAATAAGTACTTAAATAAAACTTCTAATTTGAGTAAAATTGAACCAAAATAGTAAATCCTAATTAAAAATCTAAACTAAAAATATTTCCTAATTAACCTAAAATCTACCCAATTAACATTACTTATTAATTCAAAAGTCATTAAAATTCAACTCAAAAATATGTAAATATTACACACATCTCATGCTAGTTGAGTTAAACATTACTTAAAAGAGAGTTTTTAATGATCTATGAAAACTTGAGATGTGCAAGTGGTGTAATTAAATCTATCCATTAGTTTAATGATGATGTGATATTCAAACTCCTAACAACATTGCTATTATATTGATTTCTTCATTTATTGTTTAGCTTAGTAATTGTTTGATTTACTTCTTATTTAGTTTTATAATTGTTTATATTCAAGTTAATTAGAAAGCTCTAAACAATATTAACTAAAACTAATACCTGATTAATTAGCAATCCTCGTGGGAATGATACTCTATTTATCAATATATTACTTGTTGTGATAAGTATACTTGCGGGTATTGCAAGAGAGCAACATTGATTTAGCTATTTACAACAACTGATAGCTTATAAATATGAAGTATTTTGTAAAATTTAGTTTATTGTTGTTGTTTGCATACCAAATGACCATTAAGGGTATAATTTATTTGTCTATATAATTTCAAATGCTTATATATATATATAAGCATTTGAAATTATATATTAATAAAATACATAATATAAATTATTTTAAAATATAAAAATGATTGTATAATTTTTTAAAAAATAAATTATACTCATTTAATTTAAATTTAAAAGAATTTATTTATTATCAACTATTTTTAATAAGAATAAAATAGTCTAAAAATAAATAAATACATATCAGCTACTATCTGATGGAAAAAAGCTTCAAAATAGAGCTTATAAAATCAACAACTATTTTGAATAAAATCAATTATCAGCTAGTGATTTAAAAATTTTACTAAATATCTAAATTGTAGCTAATTGAGGAAAAACCTCTACCAGTTACCACAATAAGCTAAACCAAATTCCTCCATATATATATATATATATATATATATATATTGTAGTTAATTGAGGAAAAACCTCTACCAGCTACCACAATAAGCTAAACCAAATTCATATATATATATATATATAGCTAAAAATAATTAAACAAAAATGATATTAATATTTTTAGAAAAAATTACATTAAAAAAAACCTAACCTTTTATATCATTTGCAAATAACACCATAATTTAATTTTTTTTAGTCAATTTTACCCACAACATTTTAAAAGTTTGCAAAATTAACTCTCTGTTAAAATTTTTTTAATGGACAATTGATGTGACTATTAGTGGAACCCATTTTCTCACACATGAGACATGCAAGTGCTTATTGGATTTTAGTAATTTCATATAGAACCCTAACATTTAGTAAACTTACAAAATAAGCCCTAACATAAAATATTTAAAAAATTTTAATTAAAAAATTTAAAATTTATTAGAATAATTTTAATAAAATAAATAATAGAAATAAGTGTAAAATTCAGTGCTTTTTATTAATAAAATATTTTTATATATTTAAAGATTTTATAAAAATTAGAATACATAATTTTACATATATTTTAAAATTATGAAAATACAAAATATGAAAACTCAAAAAAATACTAAAAAGCATAATCTGCTATTGATAACTAATAGAATTATTTTTGAGATTAATTTTGATAAAATTAAAATTAAAACTGATTTATAAAAAAATATTTTTTATTTTTATTTTATGTATTTTTTATTATAAGAGCATATACAAGATATTTTTCATAATAAAATGCACAAATATAAAGATAAAAATAAGTTTTTGTTTTTTTATACAATAGTTTTAGTTTTATTAAATTGGAGTAGAATTGGTCTCAAAAATTTTCATTAGTTAACAATAATTGTTTCTTCTTTTTAGTGTCATTTTAAAAAATATATATTTATACTTTAAAATTTTAAAATATATGTTAAATTATTTTTTATATTTCTTTATGAAATTATTAAAAATTTAAGAATATTTTATTAATTGTAAAATATTAAATCTCTCACTTATTTTTATCATCAAATGGCAAGAGTTGATTAATGGTGTAAAATTATTAATGATTTTTAGTACTTTTTTTTAATTTCCACATTCTTATATTTTCTTAATTTTAAAATATATGTTAAATTATTTATTTTAATTTTTATAAAATTTTTAAATATTGAAGAATATTTTATTAATAATAAAGCATTGAATTTCATAGTTATTTTCATTATTTATTTTATTAAATTCATTCTAATAATTTTAATAAATTTTTAATTTTTAATTAAAATTATTTTATGTTGGGGTTTATTTTAAAAGTTTATTAAAGGTTAGGGTTCTATATGTAATTACTTAAACTCAGTCAGCACTTGCATGTCCCACGTGTCAGAAAATGAACTCCACTAATGGAAATGTCAAATGTCTATTAAAGAAATTTTAATGAAGTGTTAGTTTTACAAACTTTTAAAATGTTGTGGGTAAAATTGATAGGAAAATTAAATTATGGTATTATGTGTAAGTGATATAAATGGTTAGGGATTTTTATATAATTTTCCCATATTTTTAGGCATAATACATTTAAGACCCCTTCTCAAGTTATAATTTTGTCATTTCAACACGTAAACTTGTCTAAAATTAACAAATATGCACTAATATGATAATATAATGTATTTACCACCCTTATATTTATCACTTTTTGTCTGTTTGACACCTCTACTTGCAATTTTTATTCAGTCAAACCCTTAAGAAGTAGCACATGCTGATTTGGAATTCCATCCATTTATGTGTGATGATAGGGGTTTCAAAATTGTATTTTAGATGATTTCAAGTGTTAAAATAGAAAATTATAAGTTGAGGTATCAAACTGACAAAAAGTGACAAGTACATGAGACTATAGACATATTATGCCTTTTTTTTTATCGTAATCCATTTTGGCATAATGCATCCATAATCCCATATACTTATCATTTTTTGTCAATTTGATATCTCAACTTATAGTTTTGTCATTTTTAATACTGGAATTTGCCTAAAACAAAATTTTGAAACCCCTATCAGCATACGTGATATGGAATAGCAAATCAGCATATATCACATCTCAAGAGTTTGATTGACCAAAAATTATAAATAAAGCTATCAAACTGACAAAAAATAATAAGTACAAAGGGTGGTAGATGTATTATGTCATCATATTAGTGTATTTTAAGTTTAAGTGTTTAAATAATAAAATTATAAGTTAAAGTGTCAAATTGACAAATTATGTCAAATACAAAGAGTTGCAAATGTATCATGTCATCCATTTTTAATATTGGATTATGTCACCGAATAAAATTTGACAATTCAAAACATGTACTTAAAATGAGGTTAAATTTTAAAATTTGAATCTTCACATTAAATATAAAAAATTTTACAATTTTAATATTTAGGTTGTGGCAAACTTTTTAGATAAGTTAATTTTAATAAACTTATTAACTAATTAATCAACGAGTCTGTTGATAAGTTTGTTTGCAGGGCTTTGCTGTATATTTTCCACCATCTACACCTTCGCTAAAACTTATTTTTCTTGTTCGATTCTATTGCGACGATAAGCGAGGATGGTAAATGTAGCGGTAACAGAAGTTGTCACGTCAGCGTTGTGACTGAGAGGAGTCCTATGGCATGTATGTTGTCGTGACTGAAAAGGAGGCTTTATGAGAGATTAATTAACTAATTAATGGATATTCATCAAAAAAAAATTTATTTTATACTTGGATTTTGAAAATTGTTCCAAAAAATAGGTATTTGCTTTTATGAGTTTTGGCCTCTTCAATTGAAATTATAATTTTGGTTTCGGTAATACCAGAGAAATCAATTATACTGAAAATCACATTCAAAAATGATGAAAATGACAAAAGTGAAGGAAAAAAGGAGAATAATAATAGTGTTCATGCTAATTTTTTATTTAATTATTTGATTATTATTTTTAATTATAATAAAAAATTGTCACCTATCATTATGTTATTTGATAATATTTTGGTAAAAACCATCTTTAAACCCCTAAATTATAACAGTTTTTTCTATTGAGCTCATATGTTTTTATTGCATTATATTGAGCCTCTATATTTTTTTTTATGAAACTATTGAGTCTCAATTTGTCCCAATTTGACAGATAAACCGTAATTATTTGTCACGCTTTATTAAGTGACGAGTGACAATTCGTGTCCTATACTAAATGGTTAAATGTTGGCTGACTAGGCTTAATAATGTTAACCATTCAGCAGTCAACATTATTAAGTCTAGTTAGACAGTATTTGACCCATTCAGTGTAGGACACAAATTGTCACTCACCACTTAATAGAATGTGATAAAAAATTGCAATTTGTTTATTAAATTAGGACAAAGTGAGGCTCAATAACTATATAAATAAAAGTATAGGGGCCCAATAGAAAAAACCGTTATAGTTTAGGGACCTAAAAATGTATTTTGCCTAATATTTTATATGAGTTTCTATTGCTACTATTTAATTTAACGGTGTTAGTAATAAGGATTATTTACTTAATTTTTGAAAAATAAAATATTGAATTTTACCAAAATGAATATTAGGATGATATTTAAAATTTAAAAATAATAATGTACAAAAACATGTAAAATAAAAGAGATAATTATTTCCTCCAAAAAATACTTTATCAGTAATTTATTTTCTTCTCAATTATATAAAATCATATAAATATATAAATTAATTTTAATATTATTTAATAATTCTAACCAAAATATCTCACCTAATTTTTATCTATATAGAATGACTAGAGGCGAGTACCGTTTGGTTCCGTTCGGAAAATGTAATTCTTCAAAATTACTCCATGATATCGGAGATTTAAAAATTAAGGCTCCAAAATTGCTCTAAATTTTTTGTTTGATTCAGTTTGAAGATTAAAATTTTCAATTTAAAGTCGGTTCTTCTTCGAATAAAAATTTTTTGTTCAATTCGGTCTGGAAATCAATTATTCTCCAATTTAGAAAAAAATAAAGATATAATTCAAATTAAACTACAAATCATTTCTTAATTTTACAATAAAATTAACTGATTTTTTATAGTTTTATTTATCATTATTTTTTATTATAAAAATTTTATAATACTTTAATATGCCATACAATTATTATATTTTTATAAAAAATTATATAAATAATATGTATCATAAAATAATAATAACAACACTATAGCTATTAAAAAAAGCATATTATATTCCAATTTTATTAATGAAGGTGAATTTAAATTTTTCAACATAAATTATATTATAATATTCTAAAATGGTCTTTACTAATTTAATATTTATTTTTTGTGATTTAAAATAATTTGATTGACGAGTGAAATTTTTTTATTTCTAGTAACTAAAATGACATTATTTTATATTAAATGTTTAATTAGTATGTAGATCCAATATTAATAAATTGAACATAATTATTGCAAAAATCTTTGTAATATATATGTATATATGACTCTAATTTTATTAAAATATCAATTTTAGTTTCAATTCTTGATGTGTGTAATATTTACATATTTTCTGAGTTGAATTTTAATGACTTTTGAATTAATAAATAATATAAATTGGGTAGATTTTAGGCTAATTAGGAAATATTTTTAGTGCAAACTTTTATTTAGGATTTTATTGTTTTTGGTTTAGTTTTAGTCAAATTAGGAGTTTATATTTAAGTACTTATTAGTGTTTTTCTTTTTGTAGGAAAGCTTTAAATGGAATTCCAAAAAGTCAAGGATTTGTACGAAACCACTTCAACATGGGGGTGCACAACTGGTGTGACATTCTGGAATCCTAGCTTGAAGTTATGCTTCGCCATGTTGAAGCGGTGTTAAAACAATGCAAAGATCTGGAGTTTTGATTTGATCCACGACACCACTTCGACACATTTAAGAGCAATCAATTTTCTATTAGGTTTTTTTTTATAAAAGGGGATACATATGAGTTATTCTATTCATTCGAGGAGTAATCCTTAAATTCGAAGATTGAAGAGGAGTCGCAAGATTCAAGAGATTTATTCATACTTTCTTCTTTTTCATATTTTATTCTTTTAATTATGTTTGTGATTGTCGCCATAATTATGTGTGACAAAACTCTTTTTAGGGTTTAGGTTAGCAGTAACTATTCTATGACGTGATTGAACACAAGTTTCATTAATTTGATTTTTAGTTAATTTTATGCATTGAGCTTAATGTCTTGTTATAATTTTAGGCATGTTTATAGATAAATTAACTAACAAGAGTTAGGGGAATTTATCAGCTTAAGACTCATAGAACTTAGATCACTCGACCATGAGAGTATATGAGCTCTTTGGAGGTAAAATAATTATTAAGAAACTTAATGAGTTAGGATTAATTTTTTAATCATGAGAGTAGGTTAAACTTTAATCTTAGCATGTTCAATTGATCTCGAGAGAATCTTTAGGTAATTTAGAACAATTACCCTTAACTGAAATCAAGGTGTTTAATAATTAAAGTGTTCGTGATCTAATTAGAATGGCAAAACTAAACCTAAACTCTATATTTTTATCATTTGATTTTTTTTCAATTGTTTAGATTTGTATTTTGATTTTCTTTAATTTCTTTATTGATTTGCTATCTAAGAACATATTAGTATTCAATATTCAATTCTCATGGGAATTGTATCTTTTGTACTACAATTCACGATCTATGCGCTTATGAGTTTTAAATGCAATAATTCTTTAGTTTGATATAATTCAAAGCGATTCGGAATGAATTTTGATTTTCAGAATTCAAATTCTCCAAAATCATTCTAATAAAAAATTTTGGAACAATTTAATTTAAAAAAATCAAATGGTTAATAGAAATTTTTTATTTAAAAACATTTCAATTCAATTATTCAAAGAAATTATGATTGTTCAACTATCATGACCATGTACATGTTGCCACCTAGCCCATGCATCATCATGTAACTAGCAAAAGATTTAGTCTTCACACGTGCTAAGCTTATGTGCATGCTGCAAATTTGCTCATTCTCTTTTATACTTCATTTTCGTTATCTCGCAGATTGCTCGACTCAACACCACTAAACTCTCTTATTTTTATAAAAATTACTTACTTTTATAGCCCTACTAGTTTAATTTTATCACTAAAGAACCATGGATTCCATGTATTAATTGTTTGATTTCTTTTTTTATTTAATTGTTAATGGTATGCATACAGAAGATTTGAATTTGTTAGTTATTTTAGAGTTGGAATTTGTTTTTTTTTAACTCTATGTTCCATGTCGAGGATTATATTAAGAATCTTGAAACATGTTGTAGTTGTTCCACATTCGCACTTCTTTGGTTTGAAAGCTTCGTTTAAATCTTGAAAGGGAAGAACAGTTGTATTAGTATAATAGTTTGGGGTGTCTACAACTGGAAATATATCATAAGAAAGTACATTTGTTTCCCAAGAAAGTGCTCTAGAATGGGCCAAAAATGATAAGCAAAGAATGCTTCATGTGATTTAGGCAAATTATATCATGGATCCTTGTCCATATAAATTATTATATCATGAACCCCTGTCCATAATGCAATATGGACTAGGGTCCTTCACATGTGTGACACTTTTTTTTTCTTTCCTTATCTTCATATCAAGCATCAACATCTTAAATAACTGACAAAGATGAAGGTGATGCCTCAACTTAGCTCAACTGTGTCAACAATGAAGCATCAAAGCCAACTCAAAGAATGTCACTCCCCTGCTCTAATCTCCCTCCCCTGCTCTAATCTCCCTCCCCTTCTAATATAATGTTGTATAAATAAAGAAACGAACAAAATGCTAGTCATCTTAAACATTTCAAACATGCTTTTTCACTAAATATGATGCATATGAATTAACTAATAAAATTCATTGCCTAATGAAAAGAACTAACACAAAATTTATAAGCTAATTACAATAATTTATCATCTAACAATTGGATGGATATGGGTAGTGGCACTGATGAAGTCACACGAAACCATAAGTTTTCTTGATAGTAAGCAGATGCTAAATTAAACTAAAGAGTATAATTAGTATTTTAAGATAAAATTTTTACTTATAATTAAAATTTTTTATTATAATAATTTTATTTATTATAATTAAACTTTTACTTGTATTTTTACTTTAGTTTCATTATTTAAATAATGTAGGTTCATTATTTAAATAATACAAGTTTATAACATAAAACATGTAGATTTATTACTTAAATAATGCATATTCATTAAATTTTACCAATAAGTTCATTGATCTTCACTTGGAAGTTCATTAGTTTTTGAAAGGGTTTTTATATATTGTATATTAAAGAAATGATTTTTACAATCGTATATAATAGCTTACAAAGGAATAAGAGTTTGATAAAAATACAACAACTAGATAAGACAAGCTAACTAGAACCCGTAGGTATCCTATCACCCCCCATCAAACCCTTGGCTATGACGCAAGTGGAGATACTATTATAAAGTGCAAAACCTAGTGAAAGGTAAGGGTTTGGCGAATAGGTCCGTAAGTTATCCCTCTATGGATGTGAACTGAATGTGCAAAAATTCAGAGCTGACTTGTTCATGCAAAAAATGATAATCAAGTTCAATATGTTTAGCATGAGCATGGAAGACTGGATTAGAGCTAAGATATATGGCACCAACATTGTTACAAAAAAGTGTGGATGAAGAGATCGAATGTCCAAGTTCTTGAAGTAATCCTCTGAGCCAAATTAATTTTGAAGTGGCATTAGCAATAGCCTTATTCACACTTTCAGTGGAAGAGCGAGCTATAGTGAGTTATTTCTTAGCCAACAAAGATATCAAAGAACTACCAAGAAAAATTGCATACATGGATGTGGAGCAGTGGTCATTAAGGTCACCACCCCAATCACTATCAGTGTAACATGTGAGTTATGGTGTGGTGCTATTAGAGTAGAACAAACTAATATGTTTGCTGCCTTGGAGGTAGCGAAGGAGACATTTGAGAGCCTTCCAGTGTATGTATATGGGATGATGCATGTATTGACATAACTTATTGACCTTGAAAGCTATGTCAAATGAGTAATAGTGGCATATTGAAGAGCACCAATAATTTTTCTATAATCCTCTCCTTACTCCAATAGTGTGCTAGAATGTTTAAATAAAAAAGATGATGTCGGTATGGGTGTGTCTCATAGTTTGCAATCAGCGATGCCATGTTTTTACAAGATGTCTGAAATGTACCTCTACGAAAAGAGGAGTGTGCCATCCTAACTTTGTTCCATTTCAATCCTAAGAAAATAGTAAAGGCTGCCAAGATCACTTATAGGAAATTTTGTTTGTAATGAACGAATTATTTGATAAAAGAGGGAGGCATTAGAACCTGTGAGTATAAGATCATCAATATAAACTAAGACAAAAAAAAATTTCAATATTGTGTCTTAGTATAAAGAAAGAATTATTAGCCTTGGAAGAGACTAAGTGTAGGAAATGTAAATAGAAAGCCAATCGTGCAAACCAAGCACAAGGTGCTTATTTCAGGCCATAGATGGACCAATGAATTTTACACACATGAGATGGGTAAGCCAAATCAACATAGCCTTAAGGTTAAACAATGTACAAGTCTTCATCAACATTGCCATGTAAAAAGGCATTAGATACATCAAGTTGCTTCATAGGCCACTTATTCATGGTGGCAAGTGCAAGGATAACTTGGATGGTGGTGGCTCTGATGATTGAGTTATATGTTTTTATGTAGTCAATGCCAAAAACTTAAATCCTTTGACTACAAGGTGGGCTTCATATCTCTCTATAGTACCATATACTCTATGTTTAATTTAATACAACCATTTTATTGGCAATGATGTTGACTTTAAGTGGTTTAGGAACTAATGTCCAAGTGTTAGTGGTATGAAAAGCTTGCATTTCCTGATCCATGGTTGTTTTCCATTCATTATATCTACTAAAAATAGAGGAGGCTGGTTCATGGTGAAGATAATTCGGGTTATGAGTGGTGGAGTGAGCAAGGAAAGCTCTTCATTTAGGGTTGGGGCAAAGGGTCATTTGGTGGGTACATTAGGGTGGTGTTTTAGAAAGAGATAAAGATCAAGAAGTGGTGTTGTTATAATCCGTTAGACTAACAACAAGGTTTAGACCGAAGAGGTTTGTTGGGTGTTAGGTGTGAGGATGACATTGAAGAAGATTGGGTGATGTAGTTAAGTGAGGAGATAAGGTAGGCGGATATGGTTTAGGTGGAGGGGATAAGGTTGTGTGAGTTATTTTAAATGGGGAGGTGTTGTTAGAGTTAGAGTCGCGAATTGGTGTGGGTGGGAGAGAGAGAAATTAGGGTGGGGCTAATTAAGTTATAGCAGGATTGGGAGAGGAATCAAGTGAGGACTTACTTGAATTATAAATTGAAGCATAGAGAGTGAGCCAAGGCATCGAGTTTGATTGGGGTAAAGCCATGGGTGTGGTGTAGTTTTTGAAGGGAAAGCATTACTCATTAAATTTAGCTTGTCGAATTATGTAAATTTTGTCTTGAGCAATGTCCAAACAATCATAGCCAATATGATTAGGTGAATGGCCAAGATAAACACATTGGTGGCTATGGTAGGAGAATTTAGCTTTGTTGTAAGGGCGAAGATAAGGGTAAACTGCATGTCAAAAAATTTTGGTGTCTTCATATTTAGGTGATTTATTTTATAATTTGTGGAATGGCAATTTATTTTGCAAAATAGGAGTTGACATATTATTAATTGAATTAATTATAATGCAAAAGTCAAAGGACCAAAATTTGAATGGGACTTGAGCATGAGCAAGGAGTGTTAATCTTGTGTCAACTATATGATGTATTTTATGCTCTAAAAGCCCATTTGATTCATGGGTGTAAGAACAAGCTATCCTATGTATAATGCTAATAATGTTAAAATATTTATTCAATTTTTAAAATTTTCCACCCCAATCAAAGTGAAAAGCTTGAATTTTGGTATGAAATTGATGTTGGATATAAGCTTCAAAATTGAGAAAGATAGAATAAAAATCAATTTTTTTAAGAAAGAAAATCCAAAAAATGAGTGTAATCATCAATAAACACAATAAAATAATGGTAACCATTAAAAGATAAAATGGGGGAGGGACACCAAACATCAAAATGCACTATTTAAAACAATGCATTAGAAGTATGTTCAGCAACAACAAAAGGTAATTTGACTAATTTTTCTAAGTGACAAAAGGAACAAATGAATTTGCTAGGTAAAGAAACATTGATATTATTATTTTTAAAAATTGTAGACACTATGCGATGGTATGGGTGGCCAAGATAGGCATGCCAGTCCATATAAGTGGTGGATTATGTGTGAAAAGCTTGGAAAAAAGGTGTGGTTGGCAACATATAAAGTCCATTATGGCTTCGACCTTGCAATAGAATTACCCTCGTGCATTGATCCTTAATAAAAAAAATGGTGAGGCCAAAATTAAAAGAAACAACCATTGTCATATGTAAATTAACTAATAGATAATAAAGATTTGGTAAGTTAAGGAACATGGAGAATATTATGAAGTAAAATTTTTATAGTTGAATTTAAAGAATGTAAAATAGATGTACCATAATTTGCGATTGGTAAGGATTGACCATTGCCTACCAAAATGCGATCTGAACCACCATAAAGAATGGGATTAGTGATCATTTATAGATCTACTATTATATAATTGGATACTTTGATGTCTAGGTGCTAAGGTTAGAGTTGTGGAAGGGTGTAATATGTAGGTATGGTAGGAGAGTAGTAAGTGATATGAGCTTATTGTTAACGTAGGTTTGGGTGACCTTTATAACGTTGCCTACACCTATCTATTATATGGTTTTCATAACCACAGATCTAACAAGGTGTAGCTAAACTATAAGGTTTGCGAAATCAAGAATTGGGGCGGTATGAAGGTTGGGTGAAAGGTAGAGTGAAGGGTAATGTAAGTGGGGTGATAAGGTTGTGGGGAATGAGCATATTTGTGAGTAACCATATGTGTTTGGAGCAAAGCATATAATTTTTTTATGTGAATTTTGTGAGCCACAAGTTGGCCATGGAGTTCTTAAAAAGAAACAAGATTATGCCTTTGATTCAAGGCAATGATGATGCTATAAAATTCTAAGTCAAGATGGTAAATAATGGCATTAAATTCAACATTTGACAAGGGTCTTCTAGCAGTGGATAGTTCATTAGCCAATAACTTGGCTTTTTGCAAATATTAAGTGATAGTTCAGTTCTTTTTCTTTAATTCTTGTAACTCTATGTGAATTTGTAGTTGACGATTATAAGATATAGAACTAAATGCACTTTTTAGTGCTTTCCATACAACATAAGAAGAGGTTAAACCATGACATAAGGAAATACCTCTTTAGATAATGAATAAAAGATTCAAGAAAGTAATAATTGGTCTTTTTGAAACCAATCAAAAAATTCAAGATTTAGGATTTAATTGGTTAGATTGTTTGTATCAGGTATGGTAGAGGTTGGAGGGGCAATAGATCCATCAATGAATCTAGTTAATTTTTGATAGTTAAGAAGAGGTTGAAACTTAGTTTTCAAAGTAAGGTAATTTTTTAGAGTGAGTTTGATAGAAAGGGAATGATTTGTTGTTGTAGAAGACATAGTGAGAGATGAAGAAGATGGTATAATTTGCCAAGCCATAATTGAGGCTCTAATACCATAAAAGGGTTTGCATATATTACATATTAAAGAATGATGATTATAGTAGGATATAATGGCTTACAAAGGAATAAGACTTTGATAAGAATATAATAACTAGATAAGACAAGCTAACTACAACTCATAGGTATCCTATCAGTTTTCATCTGTAGTTTCATTAACACTTGAACCTATAGATTCATTGATCTTTACTTGAAGGTTTCATTTACCTTAACCTGCACGTTCATTAACCTTCATCTACAGTTTCATTAACATTTTCCTTTCAATCTCATTTTTTATTTTAATTTCATTTTATAACTACTATTAAAAATTATCTTAAATTCAATTTCTTTTTTTTAAGTCTCATTTTTTTTCTATTTGTCATTCTTCTATATTAAACTTTATTTTCTTTTTTATTCTAATTATTTTTTAAAAATTTAATAGAAATGAAAAAAGACATTAAAAATTATACATGGATTAATTATTGGGTTTACCATTACTACAAATTTTGGAAAATAACAAAAATAAGAAAGATATAGAATTTAATGAGCGGTTCAAATATAGTAAGTTAAGTGTGGGAGATTGAACTGCTACTGTTGTCATTAATAGCAGAGGCAGTGCTAAATTCTCTCATAGTCCTTAGCTAAAACCACACATTTTTCATATTTATTTTTCTTCATCTTCTTCCCTCAATCTCCTAATGTCATGTCTCAGGTGCTACAACTTCTTTACTTAATTCAATTTCAATTTAAAAAAAATGTAGAACCTTATAATATCCTATGATTTTAATCATTCATGTTTTTATGATTAAATTTAGCTATTTATGTTATTCATGCAAACACAAGCAAAGTTGTATGGTGCAAACGAAAATCAAGGTATGAATTTGAACAAGTTTGTGTAGAAAACAACTTGGGTAAATAAAGATGTGCAAAGTATTATTATATCCTAGAGCAATATTAGATGGATGTGAAGTGTAAAGTAGCAAGTAATATCAGACAAAAAAAAGAAGAAGCTAGTATTGGTGGGTGGATTTTGTTTTTTATTTTATGAAACTGAAGTGTAAGGGATCAAAAAAGGGCAAGGTAAGAGGTATGGAAGATCCCCATAAACCCTCTGATGCCTAAGTCAAAGAATGTAGAGAGAGTTTAAAAGAGATAAAGAGAGCAATGAGTATAAAAGAATAGAATGAATGAGAATGAGGGATATGGGTCCTATTTATAGGGATAGTGATGCTCAAACGTGAGAGGAATAGGATTCCTTTTATGAAAGTCATGTGCCCATTTGGAGAGTGTTTCTTCCTATCCAGAAGTCTCCTTAATTAGGAATCTTTTCTTTATTTGGTTTAGAATCCTCCTTCTATAAGCAACCCTTGTATAGGAAAATAAAGACCTTTAGTTAAATAGGAATATATATATAGGGTATCAAGAGTCCCCTATAAAAGTATGTTCAAATATTTATGTTGATGTATTCAGGTTTGATAAATGTAAGGTGATGGAAAAGTCATTCTTCTGCCTGGAGAGAGAGATTGCTTATGTAATTGCATATGATATGGAAGGGTGATCTGAGGTGGCCAATCTCAGTCATAAAGGAAGAGACGATGCTCGGTACCAAGTCTTTTAATCATTGTATCATAATATCATCAAAGTGCCAATTGGATTTAAGTGCACAAAACCTATAATAAAAAATGCTTAGTGTTATAAAAATGACCTATGGGATTAACCCACTAGTATAAATACAATCTAATGGAACTAGCCATCACTAGAGTTTCGATGCTTTGTGCATTAAAAGCATGGCTCAAGTGCCATATAGTCTCGGTGCATTAAAAGTGTGGCCCGAGTTCCAAACCTTAGTAATATTAAAGTGGCCTAAGGGTACCAACTTTAGTTACTGGACTTAGAATCTTTGTGCATTAAAAGCGCGACCCGAGTGATGAACCTCAATACTATTGAAGTGTCCTGAGGGTGCCAGCTTTAATCACTAGACTTAGAATCACGATGTATTAGAAGCATGGCCCAAGTGCCAAACCTCAGTACTATCGAAGTGACCTGAGGATGCTAGCTTCAGTTATTAGACTTAGAATCTCGATGCATTAAAAGTGTGGCCCAAGTGCTAATAAAAAGGACAGCTGGCAGTAAAGTGAGCGGGATTATCAACTACCATGTCTATTGACTTTCCTTTGAATTTTGAATTGTGTAACCATCATGTTTATTCATGTGTTAGAAGATGAGATGTTTCAGCTGCCATAATGATAACTGCTTAATTAGTGGGCTTTTCTTTTGCCCGAAATTACCCTTGACGTTATTAAAGAGATGAAAATGACCATGAGGGCAGTAATGGTCATTTTAAAACCTTATGTTGTTCTTTAAATAGATCAGACCCTTTTGCTTGTTACATTTTCAATTTTCTGCAATCTTCTTTCCTTACCAAGTTTCTTCTCGAGTTTTTTTTGCATCCCTTTCACTTTTGTTTTCTTTGCAGGCTTATTTTCTTCTTCCTAAGTGAAGTTTCTTCATCTCTCCTTATTCTCCCTCATTATTCTTTTTTTATAGGATCCATGGCTCCACAAGAGCAAGTTAATTCATATTTGTTTGTCTTTAGGATAAATAAGGACATGCTAAAATGGTACAATAGACATTTTAGCATTCTAGTAGATTTTGCTCTGCACACTATAGATAAAAACTTTAAAGCCTATACTCCTCTTTTATATTTTAATGGATTAATGGCATACTTTGATCAATTAGAAAGGGGATTGAAGTTCCCCTTAGATCCTTTCATTAGGAGCTTTTTAAACAAATATAACATAGCTCCTGGGCAACTTTATCCTAATAGCTATGGGATATTGACTGATTTTATAGAGTTAATGCATGGAGTGGGTAAAGAGCCAGACCTAAATGTCCTTTGGTATCTTTATAGCTTGAATAAGAAAAAGGGAGATATAATGTTCTCCCTATCAGTTATTCCGAACTATAGCCTCTTTGTAAAGCTTTTGGACCTCCATAAAAAGTGGAGGCATAGGTTTTTTATTGTTGAACATTCCTCCAACTTTGTCCACATCCATCGGATGTGGTATAATGACTATTAAAAAGTGAAGCATCCTCCAAGGTTATCCAATGAAGATATGGAGATGGTTTCAAGGCTTTATTTCCATGGTATATCTGATGCAACATCCGCTAAAATCCTATCTCAGAGATATCTTTGAAGAGTCTACCCTGATCATATACATGTCAGTGGTAAGTCCTAAGATTTAAAAGGTATCATTTTGACTTTCATTCTTTTCTTTTATTTATAAATGGCTGAATTTTTTGCATTTGTATATGCGATTCAACTTATAGATGACGTGCTAGAGACCCAAAAGGGTGTATAGATTACTTCTCCTACTCCTGAGCTAAGTGCTTTGGAGGTCCTAGCTAAAGCAGAACCCAATAAAAAAGGAAAGGCTATGGTTGAACCTTCTCAGATGGAGAAATCTAAGACTCGAAGGAAACGATCCCTAGAAGAGGACTCGGATGCTAAGGAGTTACGCGAGGAGGTTTTTGTCAAGCGTCTCAAGTTATTTAGGTGTCTAAAAATAAGGTCCTGGATTATAAAGAAAACAAAACCTCTAAGTATCTTGAATGCTCAGGTAAGGGATCAATATGCCAAGTCTCTATGTCTTCCTAAAGACATCCAATGCTAGATGGATGTAAACAAGGAGGAGTTGAACAACTCCATGATAGGACACTCGTTGGAGGTAATTGTCTTCCACTTTCATTTAATTTGTGTTCATGTGTACCCATATTAATAATGATTCTATCTTTTTTTTTCAGATGACTCAAGCTCTATTGTTGGCTAAGGACAACTATTATTATATCAAAAGTCAGTACAACCTAAAAAAGATAGAGGTTGGCACTATAGCTATTGACTTTGAGAAGAGACTGGATAAGGCAAGGGCAATACTAGAAATTTGCTAAACCAAGCATGTTGAGGTAAGATCTAAGGCTAAGGTGAGCCAAAAGAGGGTGGAAGAGTTGGAGCATAGTCAAGTCCAACGTACATCAAAATTTAAGGGGTAGGATTCCCAGATTATGGCATTAGAGAAAAGACTTGCTGAGGTAGAGAAATCCTGAGAGGATGACAAGAAAAGCTACCAAATTATGGTCGTAGGGTTTCTCAAGGCTTACAAGTTTAAGTGTCAGAGAGTCTTGCTCACTTAGCACTTGAATCTGGACTTTTCAGACTTGGATAAAATAACACCTACTGATCTAGCCCGCATTGCTACTGAAGAAGATGCTCGAAGCAAGGCCTCTTCCAATCAGTCGAACAATCCTAAAATACTAACCAAGATTCCTAGTGAGAGAAATCATCTTCTGGGCAAATAGGGGATTTGAGGCCTACTAAAGAGAGGTCTACTGGTGCTGTCTCCACTGGATCCAATCCAGCCTCTATGTTTGAGTCTTAAAAAAATATGAGTCTTCCTTCTACTGAGCTTCTTAATACTAAATTGTAAATTACATAGTCAATAATTTTCTTTTTTTTTATAATGCAATGCTTTATAATTCAATATTATGAAAGATAAATAAAGTAGTTCATTCTCTAAAATTGAGAGTACATTTATTAATAATATTTTAGGAAACTGTTCGAGTTTCAATATCAGGGCAATTCTTTTCCCTATTTATCCTTAATCTTATATACCCTTTTAGTCATTTTTTCAATGACTTGGTAAGGACCTTCCCAATTAGGCCTGAGCTTGCTTGTGCTAGAGTTGCCTTTGTGAATTTCAGTCCTTCTAAGTACCCGGTCTCTGACCTTAAACTATTTTGGTCAAAGGTGCCGATTATGATATTCCATGACCCTCTATTTTTGTCTTGTACTATAATGGATGCATGTTCTCTCCTCTTTTCAAGTAGGTATAGACATATCCAAGCATTAATATTGTTGACTTTATGATCGAGATTTTTATTTACCCAGTAGCTTGCTGATCCAATCTCCACAGGGATTACAGCATCCATCCCATAAGTTAATCTGAAAGGCATTTCCCCTATAGAAGTTTTGGGTGTTATTTTATAAGCCCAGATGACATTATTGAGTTTTTTAACCTAGTTCCCTTTCTTTTCATTTAATATCTTCTTTAGCCCTTGCATGATGATCTTATTGGTGACTTTTGTCTAGCAATTTATTTATGGATGAGCTACTAAAGTAAACCAAAGCTTTATCCTAAGATTTGAACATAAATTTTTGAATTTCTCATTGTTGAACTACAAACCATTATCTATTATTATGGTGTGTGGTATTCCAAATCTGTAGATGATTTCTTTCCATAAAAAAGTATTAGATTCGGGCCTCAATGATGGTTGGTATAGCTTCAACTTCTATGCACTTGGTTAAGTGATCTATGGCTGCTATTAGGTACTTCTTATGGGAGGTTGAAATAGGAAATGGGCCCAGGATGTCCATTTCCTATATTGCAAAAGGCGAAGGACTCCTAATTGGATGCTAAGGATTATAAGGCTTATGACTGAGGTGAGCAAACTGTTGACATTTGTGGTATTCTTGTGCTAGTTTCTGAGCATCTCGGGATATGGTGGGCCAATAGTAACCCTAGAGCAATGCTTTTCTTATCAATGAATAATAAGATTCATGGGCTTCATAAATTCCTTCATGAATTTCTTTGAGCACATAATTTCCTTCTTTTGGCAATACACACTTAGACCATGAAAGTGAGAGAGACCTTCTGTAGAGTTCCTCGTTGTGCATGAAGTAGTGTGCAACGTTTATTTTTAACTTTTAAGCTTTTAGCTTATCTTATGGAAGTATCCTATGCTCAAAATATTGAATGATTGATTTTATACATTCTGCTACTTCCTGTATGTCCATGTTCTCTATCACCTCGGTGCTTAAATTTATCAATTCCTCAGTAAGCTCGAGTTCTTTAAATGTATGACTATATTCTGCTACTAATTTGGCTAGTGAATTTTCTTTTAAGTTTTCACTTGTTGGGATTTGGATAATTTCCCATTTTACCCATCCTACTCGAGCTTCTTTAGGAGCTGCCTAACGTTCTCAACCTATTTAGTGATGCTTGGGCCTTTGATTGGTATGTTCCTCTGACTTGGTTTACCACCAGTTATGAGTCAGAGTATATCTTGAGATGCTCAGCTCTGACCTTGGTGGCTAACTTTAATCCCATGATAAGTGCTTCATACTTGGCTGCATTATTAACGGCTTTGTACTTTATCTAAATTGCATATCTGATAGTGACTTTATATGGCCCTCTGAGAATGATTTTGACACCATATCCTTATATGGATGAGGCTCTATCAATGTAAAACTTCCATTCTAAGCATTCAGAATGAGCAAAATCTGCCACTATCATCTTTCTGTACAAAATCTTCTAAGGTCTGAGCTTTTATCTACTACCAAGGTTCATAGTTGATGTTGAATTCTTTGATCAATATTGAACATTTAACTAGTTTGTCAGATGTCTTAGGTCTTTGTAAGATTTTCCTTAAGGGGAAGTTGGATCTTATAATGATTAAGTGGTCTTGAAAATAAAGCCAGAGTTTCTAAGACATGTGTACGATGGCCATAGCTAACTTATCCATTTTGGGATATCGGACTTCTAAACCTTTGAGTATTTTACTAATGTAGTATACTAGATTTTGCTGACTTCCTTTTTCCATCACTAGTATTGATGCAATCGACTCCCAACCAAGGGATAGATATAAGTACAGTGTTTCTTCGGGGATCAACCGGCTGAGTAGAGGTGGTGAGGATAGAAATTTTTTTATGTCTTCAAAAGCTACCTAGCACTCTTCATTCCATACAAACTTCTTAAAATTTTTTAAGGCCTAGAAAAGTGGTAGACACTGCTTGGCTGAATAAGAGAAAAAATGCCCTAAGGCTATTATTCTGCCATTTAGCTTTTGCAGCTCATTGATTGATGTCGGAGCTTTTATCTTAAGAATGGCCTTTATCTTTTTCAAATTAGCTTCAATCCCTCTATGGGATATCATGAATCCTTGGAATTTACCTACTTTTACTCTAAAAACACATTTCTTTATATTAAGCTTGATCTAGTATTAGTTCAATATTCAAAGGATTTGATCAAGGTCATTAGAATGTTGCCCTGTATGTTGGCTCTTGATTATGATGTCATCCATATATACCTCAACATTCTTTCTAATTTGATTTTGGAACACATGATTCATCAGCTTTTGATATGTTGCTCTAACATTCCTCAACCTAAAGGGAATAACCTTATAGTAATAAAGACCTTTGTGGGTAATAAATAATGTCTTTTCCTAATCTTCCTTCTTTATTGGTATATGATGGTACCCTTGAGTAGCATCCACAAAACTATACAAATAGTGACCAGTAGCTGAGTCTACTAGTTGATATATCGTCAGTAATAGATAATTGTCTTTTAGAATGCTCTGTTGAGATCAATATAGTCCACATACATTATGTACTTTCCATTGGACTTTTTTTACTAGCACCACATTGGCTACCCATTCTGGGTATGTTACCTCTTTAATGAATCCAGCTTTCAGTAATTTCTTTATTTCCTTAGCAATTATCTTTTATCTTTAGTATGTTAAGTTCCTCTTTTTCTGAATGATTGGCTTTGCTCCTAGTTTGATGTTCAAACTATGCAAGGTAATCCAAGGATCTACTCTGGTGATCTTAGATGCTTAAGAAGTAAAGTTGCATAAATGTTTAATGAGGACCTTGCTTATTCCATGCCTAACTTCGCTATCGAGCTCATTGCCGATCCTTACTATCTTTCTTTCAGTGATTTATAAGGTCTAGACCTTATCAACTGGTTCAGGATTGGCTCCTTAATTCTCTACTTCCTATAATTCTAGAGGGAATGCTTCCATATAAGGTTTGACTACCATCTGGTAGGATTGCATAGCCATATGTTGATCTCCATGAATTGTTAAGACCCAATCTTTAAAAGGAATTTTCATGGTCAAATGTCGAATACTTATGAGTGTATAGATCTCTATGATGCCATTGTACATAAAAGGAAGATTTACCACACTGAACTAATCTTTGACATCTTTCACCTCCCTAGTATCTCGGTCTCTAAATTCTAAACTTAGCTCTACCAATCCCATTAATTGGGTGGTTCCTTCATAAAAGATTATAATGGGATTCTAAATAGCTTTCAAATCAGTGATCAAACCTCCCATTGCTTTATAAGCATTCCAAGAGAGTGCATTAATAGTGCTTCCATCATTAATCAGCAATCTTTTTACTAAGAAATTATTAATGAAAGCACTCACCACTAAGGCATCATTGCGAGGGTGTTAAATATGTTTCCTATCATTTAGACCAAACATGATAGCCTGCTTCTTTTCATGGGTGAACCCTTCTTGTCTGTGGAATCTTTTAGGCCTTTTCTTAGTTGCCTCTCGTCCAACAATTATATTAATAACTTTGGCTACTTCAATCTGAGCTTTTTTTAGCTTCGGCTTATCCCTGTCATGACCATCTGGATCTCTATTCCTATTAGTTGTGTCAATGAAGTTATCGAGTTTACCATTTTGTATTAATCTTTCTATGGCATTCTTCAATTCTTGGAATGCCTCAGTTTCATGCCTATAATTCTGGTGGTATTGATAATTGTAGTTCATGTCTTGCATGGCTCTCGTAGTTGGACTCTGCCTTTTAGCTAGGGTTATGCCCAAGCCATTTTGTCTTATCCACATTAGGATTTTGGATTTACAAGTGTTTAGTGGTGTATACTTCTCCCCTTCCTTTTTGAATCCTTCTACCGGGTTTCTAAAGTTTGATCGCCAGAAGCTCAGCCTTTTTAACCTTTCATCTTTCTTGATAGGTGTTTTCTCATCATCCCTACACATCCTCCCAACTTTATCTATCTTTATCATCTTTACTTCCATTACCTTAGTGAAGGTGATGGGTTCTTCTGTCATTTTCTTGTCTTTAAGTTTTCCTAGTTGGGTCCTATTCTTCAAAGCCTCCATGGCTACTTCATCAACCAAATTTTTTATCTATATAATTACTTTGTTAAATTGATCTAAATAGCTTCTCAGTGATTTGATGACCTCCTTTCTGCACATCTAGAGACCATTTTTGGCCAGAGGGGCATTGGTGATGAACCAAGTCCAGAATTTCTCAACTAACTCTTAAAAGGAGGAGATAGAATTCTTAAGAAGCTGGTGGAACCACTTCTAAGCATTCTTGATGAGTTTACTAGGAAAGACCTTGCACATGATTTTTTCATTTACATTCTGAAGTAACATCCTGGTCCTGAATGAGGATATGTGGTTGATTAGATCTCCAGTTCCATTGAATTGATCTAATTGAGGCATTCTGAACTTGGTTGGGATCTCTGTCTGATTTATTCTATTTACGAAGGGTGTTTTTCCTTCCAAAACACATTCATCTTCTTTCCTAGGTCCATTATAAGCTTTATGCATGACTTCTTTAAATTTTTGAGCTATTTTTGAGTCATCTATGGTTGGGATTATTAAGCTAGATTCTCCTTTTGGAGCTTTATGATTTTCTCTATTTCCACCAGATACATCCAGAGCTACTGCTGGTGGTGCTATATTATTTTTTGGATAAGTTACTTTGGGATTGCCACTTTGAATCAAGGTGTTCAATTATTATTGGATCAGGAACATTTGGCTTTGAATATTTGAATCATTGCTTCTTTGCTTATGAGGGATAGGTTAAGTGTCTAGGTTACTTTGTTTAGGTTTGGTGTATTTATGGTAGGAGTTTTTAGTAGGCATAGAAAAGGTACAGGAGGTATGGGTATGTTTTTATGCTAAAAAGGAGAATAATAAAGGAAGTCGATGCCTAGAGCTGGCCACCCCTGAGTGTTACTAGGTGGAGTGTATGCTTCAATTAGGGCTTGAGATGAGGGTCCAACATGTTAAAAGGGGGCCGACAGAATTATTGTCTGAAAGGGTGCTAATAGGTTTATTAGAGAAATGGGAGAAGATGGATTAATGTGCATGTTTGGAGTTAAGATTACTAGTGGACTGGAAGTCATTATGTCAATATCTCGTTTGGTAGATGCTTAATGGCTTTTAACTCAAGAGTTTTCCAAAGACAGTGCCACTTAATAACTTGTTTTAGAAACTCTTGAGCTAGAACACTGCAAGGGATCAAAGAAGGGTAAGGTGAGAGGTGGGGAGGATCCCCCATAAACCCTCCAATACCTAATTTGGAGAATGTAGAGAGAGTTTTAGAGAGTTAAAGAGAGCAATAAGTATGAGAGAATAGAATGAATGAGAATAAAGAATATAAGGTCCTATTTATAGGGTTAGTGATGCACAAACCTAAGAGGAATAGGATTCCTCTTATGAAAGTCCTATGCCCATTTAGAGAGTGTTTCTTCCTATCCAGGAGTCTCTTTAATTGGGAATCTTTTCCCTATTTGGTTTGAGTGTCCTCCTTCTGCAAGCAACCCCTGTATAGGAAAATAAAGACCTTTAGTTAAATAGGAATATATATATGGGGTATCAGTTAATGAACCTGTGTGTTGTGTCCAATGAACCTATAGTATTTTACTGGTGAATCTATATAAAATAATGAATTAAAGTTTTAAAAGTGATGAACTTATAGTTGATAACTAATGAACCTTCATAATTTAATCAATGAACCTATATTATTTGATCAATTAGCCTATTAATTTTTTATAATATTAAGAGACCTATATTATTTTAAGCAATGAACCTACGTATTTTATATTATGAACCTAAATTATTTAAGTAATGAACCTATATTATAAAAATACAAGTAAAAGTTTATTTATTATAATTAAAAAATAAAAAATGAAATAATTTTTTAATGAATAAAATTTTTTAAATAAAATCATGAATAAAAAATTAAATTCAACCATTCTTATTAATAAAATAAAAAGAAAAAAATAATGCAGTTTATAGGATCTATATTTTGTATTACCATTCTCTACTATCTTTGTCAATGTTAGACTATCACACTTGAAACACTTCCTTCTTATCTTATTATTTCTACATGATAATATTTCAATTATAGTTGGACTCTAATGTTGTATATCTTTTTAGTTTTATTAGAGTAGTTTATCAGCTTCTTCCTCTCTTCTACATGTACCATATATATTATTTGTAATAGTGTTGATATCTTATATTCAAAAAGATAAAGTTCACATGGTATTAGAGCTTTGATCTCATTCTACCATTTTTTCATTTTATTGCTTCCATGGCTGCTTAAAACACACAACTTGCTATTCCCACCTCTACTAATACTCCCATCATTGCAATAACCCATCATAGCTTTGCAATTAAGCTTAAACCTAAAAAAATTTTAGCCTAGAAAATGCAATTTCTACCACTACTGAATTATCACAACATGATTGGACTAATAGATGGAACTTCACCAACTCCGCCACTCATTATTCAATCCACTACTAATCCTCCTCAAGAAATTGCCAACCAAGCATATGCTATTTGGTTTTAGTAAGATCAACTTCTCCACTCATAGCTTTTCTCATCACTCACTAAAGAAGTCTTCCCATACGTTATTGGCCTCACATCCTCATACTCTATTGGGCAAGCACTAGTAAGTGCCTTCAGCTCCATTTCCCAAAAACAGACAGTTACAATTACACTCCAGCTTCAAGAATTTAAGAAACATGACATGTATGTGACCACTTGTTTATATAAAGCAAAGAGCGTAGCTGATGAACTAGCAACTATAGGACACACCATGACAACCATTGAATTTAATGTGATCATATATCATAACCTTGGTAATGAATATTACTCTCTTATTTTAGCTTTAACTTTATGACCTGACCCAGTTTCTTTTCAAGAAATCTATAGCCATTTATTGGTTTATGAAGCCTTACTTTAAAATTTTAAGCACATCTTGCATACTAACCCACTTTTCATTGTCCTGGTCATCAATCATCACCTTCCATAAAAAAAATAACTTATATTTTCATCTCCAAACCAATCTTGCTTTTCATGTCGATCAATAACAACTTGTCAAATCTACGGCTATCATAACTATATTGTAGATACATGCAAAAATTGCTATCAAAGGTGACCCAATAATTTAGGACCACAAGCTAATCTTGTGTGGCACCCACACTACTCTCCTACATCTTTTTGGCCTCCTTCAGCATTTAGTGCATCCTCGCTAACATCCTTACCTTTTTCACCATATATTGGTTGGACACCAGACACTAGAGCAAGTCATCATATGACTCCACAGCTAAATGATATCTATGATGTTATACCTCATCAGGGAATGGATCAAATTTGGGTATGAAATGGACAAGGATTGCCAATTATGACCAAGGGTAATGCATTATATCCATCACTTACCTCTTCTCCTTTCAAACTTAAAAATTTTTTACACGTTCCTGCTCTTACTAAATCATTATTATCTATGCAAAAATTTACCACTGATAATTCATGCTTTTTTGAATTTTGACCTACTCACTTTCTTATTAAAGATCAGAAGACCAAGGAAACCCTGTTACAAGGACCAAGTGAAGATGGATTATACAGCCTTCCTCTACCATTCAAAATAGCATTTCTTAGTACCTCTTTATCTTTTGCAGGTTGGTATGCAAGATTAGGACATTCGTATAAACTTATTGTCTCTTCCATCATTAAAAAAAATAAATTGGATTGTTCTAGTTCTTTTAATATGTCTTTGTGTTGTGTGTGTAAATTAAGGAAATTGGCTCATTTGCCATTATCCTCTATTGAACTCACTACTACCTTTCCTTTTGAAATTGTTCATTCTAATGTCTAAGGTCAGGCTCCAATTTTATCAAATTTATTATTTTCTTATTTTGTTTTGTTTATTAATGATTTTACTAGGTTCACATGGATTTACTTTCTCAAAAATAAAAGTTAAGTTTTCAACATGTTTCAAGAGTTTGAATCCTTAGTTTCTTGCCAATTTAATTCAAAAATAAAGGTGTTTTATTCGGATTAGGGAGGCAAGTATCAAAAACTAAATAAATATTTTAAATGACAAGGCATTATTCATCGGATTACATGTCCATACATACATGAACAAAAATGGAATTTTTGAATGTAAAATCAGACATGTTATTGATAACGATCTTACACTTTTAGCACATTCGCATGTTTCTTTCAAGTTTTGGTCATATGCTTTTCAAACTAGTGTGCAATTAATTAATTTTATACCAAGTCGAGTCCTTAAAAAATCTACTCCTTTTTAATCACTATATCATAAGTCCCCAAAGTACAATGAATTAAAAAAATTTGGATGTACAGTTTATTCATGGTTAAGACCATATAACAAGAATAAATTTTCATTTAGAACACAAAAATATATTTATTTTAGTAACTATCACACTCATCATGGACACTTGTGTTATGATACTGAAAAGGATAGAATTTACATCACATAATATGTATATTTTCATGAAACATATTTTCCATTCAAAGACTTCTCTTCCAAATCCAATTCTTCACCTGTACCTATATCCTATTTGTGGCTAACTATCTCAAGTCCATCTTCATAAGGTCCAATGATATCAGGTAATTCCACTTCTCCTCCTATCACTTTATTGCAACAACTCTCACCCACATAGAATTTGAGTCCAACCCAAACTTCGTCAACTTCACCTCCCTTATCTTATATCTTATCTTCCCCACCATCTCACTAATATGATCTGATCACAACCTCCTCAAACCAATCCAATCCAATACACCATCTGAAATCAACTTAGTTGTTGATTTAAGCCTATACAATAACCCTTCCCAAATAGATACTCATACACACCACATGACATTATGCTTAATAACCATTTAAAAATGCCAAACTCATCTTGCTATTTCTAACCCTTCCAAAAAATTTCTCCTAACTAAACCTAGCACCTTTTTACAAGCATCTTAATACCTATGGAATAATGTTATATTTGAGGAAATCAATGCACTTCTTATTAAATCTACTTGGACTTTGGTGCCATGACCTCTTAATGTTAACATTGTAGGTTGCAAATGGACTTATTATATTAAAAGAAAATCATATGGCCATATTGATAACTACAAAGCTTGCCTAGTTGCTCAAGGATTTACCCAATAATCTAATCTTGATTATAAAGATATATTTAGGCCGGTCATCAAGGCCACTACCATTCGAGCTATCCTAGCAATTGCCACCTTAAAATGATGTCCAATTCACCAATTAGATGTCTCAAATGCTTTTATTTATGGAAATTTATCAGAGACTATCTATATGTCACAACCACTAGGTTTTATTGACTCTAATCATCCTGACTATATGTGCAAATTTCAAAAGTCTCTCTATATGTTAAAATAAGCCCCGAGGGCATGGTTTCAACATCTTAGCTCGAGTTTGCAATATTTTCATTTTATGGCTTCTAAAAGTGATCACTCATTATTTATTTTTTGCCAAGGGACTAATGTTACTTTTATTCTTATTTATATAAATGATTTAATTGTTACAGGTTCTTATCTTTTAATTGTATAAAAAATCATTAATCAGTTAAAGCAAGAGTTTTCCTATTCGTGGCATTGGTGATCTTCACTACTTTCTTGGTTTTGAGGTTATTCGTAGAAATGATGGAATTTTGGTTGCCTAAAATAAATATGTTGGTGATCTTTTTCAACATACCTCTAAGACTAAATCCAAGCCCTGTCTTGCTCCAATTGCCACAAAGCCACCATTAACCAAAAATCATGGTGATCACATTCAACAAGTCAAAGATTATAGGAGGATCGTTGGTGTGTTATAGCACATTACAATTACCTGACTGGTATAGCTATCGTGTTAATAAGTTATGTCAGTTCATGAATTCACCAAGTGAGGCACATTGGATAGCTTTGAAATGCCTCATGTGATATTTAGAATGTACACAAACAAAAGGCTTGTTCTTTTCTAATCATAATAGTCTTGTTATATGGACAATGATTGGGGAGATGATGTTGATGACCATCGCTTCGCTCCACTAGTGGTTATGGAGTCTACCTTGGAAAGTCTTTAATCTCTTGGATGACTATAAAGCAACGCATTGTTGCTCGATCTTATACTGAGAGTAAGTACAAAGTTGTGGCTCGTGCAACTATAGAATTAATATGGATTCAGTCTTTACTTGCTAAACTTTGATTTGCTTGTCCTAAGGTGGAATTGTTTTGTGACAATATTGGAGCTATATTTCTGACCTCAAATCCAGAATTCCATGCACACACCAAACATATAGAATTCGACTACCACTTTGTCAGGGAACAAGTAGTATCCAAATTTTTACAAATGTTGTTTGTCTCCACTCATGCTTAGCTTACCAACTTATTCACCAAGCCTTTGTCCATCACATGATTTCAACAACTGTGAGCCATATTATCTCTACGTGATGGTCCTAGGCTTACCGGGGGCTAGGGGGTGTTAGACTATCACACTTGAAACACTTCCTTCTTATCTTATTATTTCTACATGATAATATTTCAGTCATAGTTGGACTCTACTATTGTATATCTTATTAGTTTTATTAGAGTAGTTTATCAGCTTCTTCCTCTCTTCTACATGTACCACATATATTCTTTGTAATAGTGTTGATATCTTATATACAAAAACATAAAGTTCATAGTCAAAACATATATAAATTTTCCCACTTTCCATAGCATGGCCATTACTATGGAAACAAGACAGTTGCTTGCAAAAAAAAAGCCTGTTTTTAATCCACACGTGACATGGACCTTTGGTCCATTTGCAATATGGACAGAGGTCCATGGTATAACAATTTAATTTGGACAGAACCATCCAGTATGTTATTTCAGTTCAAACTCAATTGAACTTTAACTTTGTTCTAGGTGAGATGTTTCCATACTTGCTTGAATAGCTATTAGCTACAGATAGCTGATTATGACATTGAAGTGTCCTTCACCTTCCACGGTGATGATCTTGCTCACTACCTCGCTGATATCGGAAACTAGTTGGTATTTGAAGAGCATAGATTATTTTGACAAAGAAGGAGAGAAATATAATATATAACAGCTATGAGGAGTGTAAATAACAAAAAAAATTTTGATTTTGTGTTTAAATGGTCCAAAAAAATTAATATAAGTATTGTTTAATATAAACATTAAGGGTGTAAATGCAGCTTTTATCTTTTTTTTTTTTTTAATTTTAACTATTCACACATGCGCGCTTACGTCCATGAAAATGATTAAGCTAAACTCATCTTGGTTAATTACGTCATCAAGGATGAATTTCAAATCCATATTAGCTGTAGTAAATGATTAAAAGAAAAAAGGGGAGTGAGTGCAGGCTGCTATTTAACATTGACTTACAAATCAAATTTGGAAGGCAGTTGAGGAGATTTTGCAATTCAATATTCCAACTATAAATCGAATCCAATTAAATGGCACCTAACAATTAAGACCTCTACATACTACACCAGAAAATGTCAACGGACACGGTCGCAAGGGTTAATGCACACTTATGGATAGGGTTATAACTCTTACGGCGGCTGTCAGCTGCACTCATCTTCATGTTGCAAAAAAAACGCATCGTAATAGCAAGCATCTGAAACTAAAGCTTTATGCTTTCAACCCAATAATTACTAAATACTAAATTAAAAATATATGTTAATTACTAAAATATTTTTTTTATTAATACTTATTTTAACAATGGGTAATATAGTTTAAATAAAAATAAATAAATCAGCTACCATCATAAATAAAAATAATAAAATTTGAAGTTATTAAATATTAAATTAGAATTATATGTTAATTAATTTTATTTTTATTAAAGAAAAAAAATATAAGTTAACCTAATTAGAATAGTATATATATTTTCAACAAAATTAGAATTTTATTTTAATTAATTTAATTTTATAGGAAATAAATTAGAAGTTAACCTAATTATAAAATATATTTTCAAATATATTAGAATTATATTTCAATTAATTTAATTTTACTAGAGATAAAATAAAAGTTAATTTAATTTGAATAGAAAATATATTTTTAATTAAATTAAAATTTTTATAGAGATATAATATAAATTAACCTAATTAAAATAGGAAACATACTTTTAAATTAATTTAGAATTATATTTCAATTAATTTATTTTTTATTAGAGTGTAATGACCCTTTATTTTAAATTATTAAAATATTTTTTGAGATATGCATTGTTAATAAAATTTTAAATTTTATTTATATATTATCATTATTCTGCATATTATTTATTTATTTTATTTTAAATGTTTTATTTACGTAAAATATTTATTTTTTAAGTTTTATTATTTAAAAATATTAAGGTTATTATTATTATTATTATTATTATTATTATTATTATTATTATTATTATTATTGTTATTGTTGTTATTATTATTATTGTTGTTGTTCTTATTATTATTATTATTATTATTATTATTATTATTATTATTATTATTATTATTATTATTATTATTATAAAATTATGTTATCTAATTTGGTTTATGGTTGAAAAAGTATAAATAGATATAATTAAAATAGAAAAATATATATTCTTAATGAAATTATCACTTAAATTTTATTTAATTCAATTTTGTTAAGGATAAAATATAAATTAATATAATTAAAATAGGAAACATACTTTCAGTTAAATTAAAATTACATGTTACTTAATTTTATTTTTATTATTAGAATAGAAAACTTACTTTCAATTAAATTAGGATTTTTGTTAGAGATGAGATAGAAATTAATTTAATCAAAATAGGAAACATACTTTTAATTAATTTAGAATTATATTTTAGTTAATTCAATTTTTATAATTAGAGATAAAATAGAAGTTAACCCATTTAAAATAGAAAATAGACTTTCAATCAATTTTAAATTATAATTTAATTTTACTTTTATTAGTAAATAACTAAATTATCCAATTTTTATATAATAATAAATGAAGATTTTCTTGTAATTTTGCATGTCCCCCACCCTTCGTATATATATATATATATATATATATACACACACACTAGTAAACAATCACGTGTTTCACACATGAATAAAAAATTTATAGACTCATGATATATTGTCAATAAATAATTAATTATATAATTATTATTATTAAATAAAAATTTTAAAAATAATAAAAATATTATTTATTTATATAACAATTTGATATTAATTCAATATAGTTTTAATTCATTATAATTTTTATAAATTTTTTATTTAAAAAATTATATAATAATCCTGCAATATTTTTTATAACAAATTTTGTTCTAGTCTAGAACTAATTTTATATAAAAAAAAATATTATGGTCATAATTAATCACAAGATAATAAAAAATTATTAGTTATTTTTAATAAAAAATTTATATTTTCTTTATATAACAATTTAAGTATTATAGCCCCATTAAACTTATAATTTATTACAATTTTAACAAATTTTTTATTTGAGTTATGACACTTTATTGCTTCAATATTTTTAATATTAATATTTTGATTTGTTCAAAAATTAATTTAATGTAATTTTTTAAGTTCAACTAATAGTTAAATGATAAATATTAATTAATTTAATTTTAAATCTTTATTTTCAAATTTTATAAAGATAATAAAAAATGATAATTATACTACTTTTCTAACAAAAAATATACTTTCGAATAATTTATATGCTCTATTTGTTAGTCAACAATTTTTTATTCATAAAAATATATTCTTTTAAAAAAAATTATATACTTTTTCCTATTTTCATAAAATTTATTAATTTTGATTTTAATTATTTACTTATTAAATTTAATATAATAAGACTTATAACATTATATTATCTTGTCACGACCCAAACCCAAGAGCACGTGACCAACACTAGGGAATGGGAAAGTTTAAAGCTACCAAAACCCATAATATGCCTTAAAAGAAAAACGCAGAATATTTCATTTTAAAACCTTACAATAAAATAATTTAATCATGATGCACATTATCAAACTGATTTTTCTCAATTTAGACAAACCATGCCATCGTCTTGTATAAATAAATATCATCAGTTATACAAAATAGTATCTCAGTGCATTACTCATAAATACATAATATTTAAATTAAAGTATGCAATTATACAGTTTCTCTACTGCGGTACACGGGTGCTAATACAAATACAACTATATAGACCTACATAAGATAGCCAATGAAGAAGTGTCACGATCCAAACCGGGAGTCATGACCAGCGCTAGAGAACGGAAATTCTCTCGAATCCAGAACTCGTAGCAAGCCTTAAAAATAAAAAGCATGCAATAAATAAATAAAAATATGCCAAAATTAAAATTTAAGTCAATATATAAAATAAATTCTTAATGTCATATCATAAAATAAAATATTTCATATAATATTTAAAGAAATGTCTCTCACATGAGAACAACATTCTACAGATACAAACACTACTACTGCAGTTTTCTAGAATACAATAAAGGTCAGATAAATAATTTACACAATCTAGCAGGGGCTGAAGAACTCCGGCGTAGGGGTCTGCTACTGAGGTCTGAAGACAAAGAATCTCCTAAAAAAATATTGAGGGGGTTAGACCTCACTGAGTGAATTATTATGCAATCAAGCATCAATATATATAATAAATATATACATGCATTTCACACAGATGCTGAAATCACTTTTATATATAATAAATGCTAAAAAGTGTTTATTTGAATGAAGGATCAAATAGAATTCTAATTATTTGCAACCTCAACCAAAAATATCTCTTTAGCCATATAAGCTCCAACTTATTCCATTTTCGACAGTAGATTGGCCCCGAGACATTAAGTCAACGGAGCTCCAGCAGTCTCACTATCAGTGTGATTGGCTTCGATACACTAGGTCAACCGAGCTCCAGCAACCACACTACTAAATCACATCAATCTCAAATAATCAATCAAATAAAAGTCACCTTAAGTGATTTTATAACTCAACCCTAAATCTATTGCACCAGTACATACACAATTCTAGTGCTGCCTACTAGGTAGCACGTTCTATTGATATCCTTCAAATAAACTTAATAATTATTAAAATAATAAAAATACATAATTTAAATGTAATAGCATCCATTCATAACAAAATATACCAATCATATACATAAAATATACCAATTGTATATAAGCCACATATATACCAAAATAAACCATAGTATAGCATAAATATACTGAATATATATGACACATACATACCAAATATAGACTAAAAACAATTATGCATATGTGTCATATATATATCAAATATACTAAAAATATACCAAAAGGATACTAAAAATATACTTTTCATTTAAAGAAATATTCATATTCAATTTCATTATAAAATTCATGGATGCTAATTTTTTTTTTATGCATTCTACATACAATGCATATATAAAGATATTAACTCACAAGTTTGTGCTCCTCAAGACTAGCTTGACGAGCCCGGTCTAATAGGCCTCGATCTCGAAGTAACTAGAAAATAAAAAATGGTAACAATCAGAATAAATTCCTAACTTATACTTCTAAAAATTCTAAAGGGGACTCAATCTAAAAATACAAAACCCAGACAAACAAAAAAATTCAGAATCGACTCAATGTCACATTTTACGAGAAATCTACCAAAAATTCAGCAGAATCTCCACTGTAAAACGGATATCTCTCTACTAAAAAGTAGAGCTAGTCCTATAAGAAAAATACACTTCTAACACTACAAACTTAATACCTCTGGTTGGGACCCCGAGCTGCACAATTTCCCAACCAAGGTTCACAATTCACTAGAAATACAAATAAAATAATAAATATGTTAAAAATCATTAAATTTCATAAATATCCTCAAAATATCAAAATATAATATATTTAAACAATAAAACACTAAATATAATTATTTTCATAATAATTAAACAAAAACTCAAATAATAATATAATATTAATAAAAATCAAATTTTTTAATAATTCAACATAACATAGTAAAAAATCACTTTTATATATTCAAATAGCTTAAATAGGTATTAAAAGTAATTAAAATCCCATTTAATCACCAAAATAGTAAATAAACTATTATTTGAATATAATTTTCAAAAATTAGTATTAATTAGTTAAAAATAGTAAATAATTTACAAAAATCATTTTAATACCCTATATAATTCTAAAATCATTTAAAACATATTATTTAACTATAATTTTCACCAAATTACACAATTAACTCATATACACAAAATTTACATAATATAAATAATATTCTCAAAAATTATAGAAATTCACCAAAAATTATTAACTCAAATTACTAACACAAATTCAACTAAATTTCCATTAAAAATAATTAATTAACATAGCTATAAAAAATTCAATATTTAATATTAAAATAATCAAAAATTACCCAAAATTCAAAAAAATAAACAAAAAATATATTTGAGAAGCTAAAGCTACCACAAAAAATATTTCTTAAGCAAGTTTTCAAGAATCAAACAATATCTAGTTCAAAAAAAAATAAAAACCCTAAAACACATAAACTAAAAATCAAAGATATCTAAAAATCGAAGAGATTTGAGCTCAAATGGAGCTCGAAAATGGACTCACCGATGAAAGAGCATTAAAAAAAGAGACCGGTTTGAAGTCCTGAGGTGGCCAGAATCTCACTAGCATATTGAAGCTTCAACTTCGGCCACTTTTGATCTCCGACGATTTAGTGGCGGCTAGCAACGACTGGCGACGTCGAACGGTAGCTGGAGGCGTATGGAGTTGATGGCAGTTAGCGGTGGCAGCTGGGGCAACTCCGACGTGGACTGAAAGGTGACAAACCGAAGAAGAAGACAAACTTTTGACCCATTTTTTATTTTTGACCTTTTTTATTAAAATTACCAAATTGCCCTTCAACTAATTTAATAATAATAATAATAATAATAATAACAATAATAATAATAATAACAACAACAATAATAATATTAATATTAATAATAATAATATTATTAATAACCCTAATACATTTAAGTATTAAAATTCCCACGTAAAATAAATTATTTTACGTAAACAATTCTCTTAAAATAAAATACATAGATAATATTAGCAATTTACAATAATAATATACAAATAAAATTTAAAATTATTAACACTGCCTATTCCAAAATAATATTATTTTATTTAAATTACTGGGTTATTACAAGAAGCTACTCGATGTAGGGAAGTAAGCCTAACAGAAGACTCCCAAACTCTTAAAAAAATAAATTGAGGGGAGTCAGACCTCATTGAATAAGCTAATAAAAGAAATGAATGCGATTTGAAAATTTCCTTTAAAATAAGTTTTTATGAAAATATAATATATTTATAATTTTATTCAAATAATTTGATATACATATAAGAAACCCATTTTCAAAAGGAGGAATAATTTTAAATGCTTTTAAAATATTAAAGTATAAAAACTAGGTAGAACCCTCGTCCTTAATTCTAACAACCACTCGACTCACTTATATCCAAAACTGCCGGATCCCGAGAGCAAAGCATCACCAGGATACACAACTGCAGTTACATCACTTAATTAATATCATTGGCGGTGTCTGAGAGCAAAACATCACCAGACCTTCGACCTCAGTAATATAATAAATAAATTCCAACTTTACTGGCGATGTCTGAGAGTAAAGCATCACCAGACCTTCGACCCTAGTATTTTAAACAATAATCAAATATCATATTACTGGCGATGTCCGAGAGTAAAGTATCACTAGACCTTCGGCCCCAGTAATATAATTAATATAATTAAATAATTTATCGGTGTACACACGGTCATAATGAAACCTACCAAGTAGCCCATTATACCGTAGTTTATTTAAAATAAATGAAAATAAAACAAGAAAAATTACAATAAATAAAAATAAAATAAATCAACTATAAATTAAATCATGCAACATTATTTAAAGAATACCGGCTAGAATCTCATAAAATTAAATTCATCATAATTTAATATGTTTAAATTGGAAAAAACCCGACATACAAATCGAATATTAACTTATAAGATGAAAGCTCTCCTCTGCTATGTCATGTCCGACCTCGACTGGTAGACGCGACCGGAGGGGTGACTATAAAATAGAAAATAAAATGAATATCAGAAAATAGAAACCCTAACTTCTAGAATTCAAAGGAAGACTCGACTCAAACTTCAAAATTTAGGATTGACCCGATGTCACATTTTACGAGAAATCTACCAAAAATTCGGCAGAGTCTCCTCTGTAAAACGGATATCCCTCTACCAAAGTAGAGTTAACCTTGCAAGCAAACACACTTCTAAACTTCACACAAGCTCAACACCTTAGGTTGGAATCTCAAACTACACAATTCCCAATCGGTGTTCACAATACACAATAAAATAAATATTAAATAATAATATATTAAAAATCAATAATAAATTGCAATATAATTTATTTAAATATCAACTCACTAATTATAAATATTTTCCACAACAATTAATAAAAATCTCAAATAATTAATATAATTATATAAAAATCCAATTTTTTCAAATATTCAATATAAAATAGTCACTTTCATAGTTAATTATTCAAATAGCTTAATTACATAATAAAAGTAATTTAAAATCCATTTAATCCCCAAAATAGTAAATAATATATTACTTGAATATAATTTTCAAAAATTAGTATTAATTAGCTAAAAATAATAAATAATTTATAAAAATTAATTTAATACTCTATAAAATTCTAAAATCATTTAAAACATAATATTTAACTATATTTTCAACAAAATCACACTACTAACCTATAATTTCAAAAATCACAGAATATTAATAATTCCTCAAAAATTATATAAATTCACTAAAAATTATTTTATTAATACTAAAATTACCAACTTAAATTACTAACACTAATTAACTCAAACTTCCAACCAAAATAATTAATTAACATAATTAACAAAAATTCAGTTTATATTATTAAAATATTCAAAATTACCCATAAATCAAATTAATTCAAAAAAATACATAAAAATTATTTTTGGAAAGTTGAGCTAAATACAACAACTTTTCTAAGAGAAAAACCATGGATCAAAGCCAAAAAATTAAATAAAAATACAAAACCCTAATTAGATATAAAGAAAAACTAGCTTAAAACTCAAAACCAAGGGAGAATAAGCTTCAATGGAGATCAGAAATGGACTCACAGAAGCTCAAGGAGTCTGGCAAGCCTAAGATCAAGAGCTGGTTCCACCGGAGCTGACATCGGTGACGTAAAGCTCCTTCTCGGTTGCTGCTACAACTCACAATCCCGGTGGCTTCAGGAGGTTCTCAGGCGATGGAGAGGCGAAGGGAAGGAGAGGGAAGATGACGATAATGACAAGTGGTGGCTATGGCATCCGGCATGGGTGGGTGGCACTGCTAGTTGGTTTTGCATAATAAGGGGAAGAAAATGGCGTGAAGAGGAGAAAAGAAATGGAGGGGAAGGAGTGAGTTGGTTGACCCAATTTTCTTTTAATCTTTTTAGGAGATCTAAGTGTCTTATGTTTCTGCTGTTTTTTAGATTTAGTCTTAGAGTATTTAGACTCATATGCTTACGGTGTATGTATCTTTCTACAATAACTTGTGTTTTATGTCTTAAGTTGTTTTTGCACAGCTATTGTTATACATTTGTCTTTCAATACCTGCATTATATGTTTTATTCTATGTCCTATATTATCCCATCCTATAACTATATCTGGAGGAATTGTTCTAAATTTTTCTTTCCATTTATTGTGTATTTCAAGTCCTAATTCTCCTGGAAGTTTAGAAAAAAGTCTATTTCCTAATTCTTGTGAAAAATAATTTCCTGATATGGATGCTAAATGTAAATAATCACAGGAAAATTCTTTTATGTATTCCCAAGAATTAAGTTGTAGTTGTTCAAGGTCTCTAAGTGCTTGTTCTTATCTAATTTCAGACCCTGTAATTATTTCTTGTCCTGTTATCATTCTATGAATGAGTCCTATAAAATTTAATATGTTTGGTCCTAGAGAAATTATATGCTGAAGTTCTTGGGGATTTTCTCTTTTATATGTTTCCCAAGCTCCTCTTACACTTTCTCCTAGAAATGTCTCACTTTTATTAATCATGTCTTCTCTAGTAGTTATATTATAATCATACTTAATGTAATGTCTTAGAACTAATGATGACTATTGTTCTATGTAAGTGTCCTATTCCTGTGGATCTATTTTGGCAATATTAAGTAATATTTGTTTTCCAAAATAGTAATCTTTATCAGGAACTAATCTCTGTCCTATATTATGTCTCCTAACAGGTAAGGTATCAGGTTGAACTTCTACTGTTCTCCTAGGAGGGATGCCTGCATCATAAGCTGTTGTATATGATTCTCCTGCACTATATTGAGTGGGGGTTGTCCTGGAGATAGGGTTTCTAGTTATTGTTTGAGATTATGTACTTTCTAAAGGATTCATTAAGATTTTTTTTGTATTATTACTTAATGAATTAATGTATGTGTCTATATTTTGTTTATATTGAAATAATTCTTCAATCTTATCAAAAGATTCTTAGAATTCATCAATATAGTTGGCATTGTCATTAGTGTCTATATATTCAAGTTTACGAATATTATAGTCTTTGTCTAACCAAAATTCATCATTTTCTAGGTCAAAGTCTGAAATTCGGGCTAAGTAATGTTTAATGTATGTCTTTTTATTTAATGCAGTTTCACCCCATAGTTGTCCTTTAACTAATATTAGTGAATTTTCATTTATGTTAGAAGTCCTAATCATCATATTTAAAGTAGATTCATCATTTGTATCTTCTTCTATGATAGATTTGCCTTTTTCATAGTCTATAAATCATACACTGTATGAACTGTTTGTATGTTGGTAATACTCTGCATTTGTAGGGGTTAATGTCTCATTAACTAGTCTTATATGTCCTAAGTTCCATTCCAAACTTGCTAATGTTTCTGAATTTATTTGTCTTGGAGGAATCATTCTGGTTCCTGTTGTAGATATAATATTAATAAGTCCTCTTAAGTCTAATTTATAGGTTGTGGCTATATTATGCATGGCTTTTCTTATAAATTGTATTTCTAAAAGAATATTGTCTCCCATAAAGTCTTGATATCCCTTTGTTAGTATTTTGATTTTAATATATTTCTTAAAATCATTTATTGTCATATTGAAGTCTGGGGCAATATAGTTTATACTACCATTATTGTTCATGTCTGCTTCCATTATTCCTATAATGGCTTTGTCAAAGTCTGAGTGTCTGGTACCATAAAGTACTACTAGTACTTTTATTCTTATACCTGCTCTGGCTAAAGTCCTTATTCCAATGACTACTTGTAATATCCCGTGTTTTTAAAAATATTTTTACACTGTACCGGGATATACAGTGTCAATAATTTTTGTATATATATTACGATATTTTTATGAGTTGATATGTATTTAAAACCTATTTTAATTACTGTGTATTATTTTCAGTGTTTTACGTAAAATTTTCCCGGGACTTGCATTTTCGGGGAAATTTTCACGTAAACAATGTATTATTAATTATTTTAAATGTATTTACGGACTTGCATGAACTCATAAATATTTTTAAATTATTAAATAAAGTCTGTGTGTGTATAATTATTTAATTAGGGTTTATTATTACCCTAATATTTTATTAAGTATTTAATTGTTTTATTGTTATTTAATTAATTTTATTTAGTATAAATTATTAAAATATTAAATTTTATGTGTGTGGTGTATATTTGATGTGTGTAATTTAATATTATTTTAATATATAGTATAAAGTATATATATATACATATATTTGTCAAAAATCAAAAAGTTTGGAAAATTACCATTTTGCCCCCCAAGTCTCCTTCTTCCTCCCGATTCTCCCTTCTCCATTTCCGGTCGCTGTCGTGCCGTTCCTTCACCATGGGTGTGCCGTCCGGTGTGCCACCGTCTTCCCCGACCAATTTCGCCGCCTGAGGAGGCCGTTTCCGGCGTCGGGAGATCGATTTTGGCCGGAGAAGCCGAAAATCGATCCACCGTTGATCACGCCGATTCCGGCCACCGTTTTTGACACCGCCGGTCTCTTTCTTCTCCTTGAGCTCCGGTGAGTGTGATTCTAGCATTGGTTTGAGCTAAAATGGTCTAGAATTGCTTAGGTTTCGATTTTGTCAATTTCGGCCTATTAGGGTTTTCGATTTTTTTGAGCTTCGAATTGATTGATTCATGGAAACTTCCTTCACAAATGTTGTTCCTAGTAGCTTAATCTACATGTATGAATTTTTGTAGAATTTTTGGAGATTTTTTGGATTTTTGGGTATTTTTGAATATTTTAATATTATTTTTTAATTTTCGGAAATTAATTATTTAAATTATGAAATTGGAGTTTATGGTTGAATTAGGTGTTGAAATGAATTATAGGAATTTATTTGGAATTTTTATGAATTTCTAAGTATTTATTTTTAATTATTGAAGTTTATGGAATTTTGGAAAAATTAGGTTAAATGTGTTTTAATTTGAATTTAATTGGTTAATTGAGTTTAAATATTGATATTATTGATAAATATGTTGAGAAAATTAATTTTGGATAATTGTATAATTTTTGGTGAATTTTTGAAGTAATTTAAGTATATTTATATATATAGGGGTATTTTGGTAATTTTACCCTAAATTGTCTAAAAATGTAATTTAATTGGTTTTAATAGTTATTTAAGGTATAAAAATGATTTCTACAAAATATTTGGTATTTTTAACTAATCAAAACTATTTTTCGTGAATTATTTTCAATTATATATATAATATACGGTTTTTCTAATAAAATGAGTTTTTATCGGTTTTTACAGTGTTTTAAGGTTAATTATGTAATTTTTACCTATGAGATGTATTACTATGTTGTGAGGATATTTTTGGTATATCTGGAATTGTTCTGTGTTTGTGGACCCCGGTCGGTGGACTGTAGTTTGGAGTCCGACCGTGGGATTTTGATTGTGTTGAGCTTGAATTTTGAAGTGTATTTTCTTTGCAGGGTCGGCTCTACTCTTTTGAGTAGAGAGATGTCCATTTTACAGGGGAGGTTCTGTCGAATTTTTGGTAGAATTCTCGTAAAACGTGATGTCCAGTCGAACCCTAATTTTCGATTCTGTGTTTAATACTCTAGATTGAATTCTAGGATTTCTATTAGGGTTACTCTGATATCGGTTATTTATTTCTTGTTTAGTTGCGCCGAGACCGAGGGCTAGTGGACCAGGCCCGTCGGACCTGTCTCGTGGAGCGCATTAGGTTAGTTACTATATTATATATATATGCTTAGGATGCATGATTTAGAAATGCATGTTTTATGTTGATTAAATATGCATAAATAATTTGATTATTTCTTAAGTTTACATTAAGTATATTTTTGGTTTATTTTGGTATATACTAAATTATATGCATATTTTCTGAATAAAATATATTTAAAATATTTTTAAATATATTTCCAGCTTAATTTATAATTTGATTGAATGTATTTGATATATATATACTCGAAATATACCTGGTTTACTTTTGGTATATTTCCGGTATATATATGGTTTATATTGTTATTTCATTTACATTCATGCATCATTTATTTTTGTGAATGAATGTTTTACATTATTAATGATGAAGGATATCAATAGAACGTGCTACCTAGTGAGCAGCACTAGGACCGAGTACGTACCGGTACGCCTATAGCTTTAGGCTATATTACTAACTATTTATGGATATTGATTTGATTATGATTATTGATATGTGGGAGATATAGTTTGGAGGTGTGATTGCTGGAGCTCGATTGACTAAGTGTCTCGGGGCCAATCACACTGGCAGTCAGACTGCTGGAGCTCAGTTGACTTAGTGTCTCGGGGCCAGTCTACTGTCCAAATGGATTAAGTGGATATATTTGGAATAAGTGAGCCTGTATGGCTTGAGTGTTGTTGAACACTATTTCTGAGGTTGCGATATTCTAGGGTTCTATGTGATCCTTCATAAAAGATGATTTTCAATAAAACCTATATAAAAAATGATTTTTCTGCATCTGTATGAATTTGCCTGTATATATACATATTATATATATACTATTGACTGTATGCATTATCACTTAGTGTGTATGTATATATATTATAATAATTCACTCAGTGAGGTCTGACTCCCCTCCGTTGACTATTTTTCAGGAGAGTCAACTTCCTCAGACCTCAGTAGCAGGTTGATACGCCGGATTTCTTCCGCCCCGGCTTCTTTATGTAAATTGTCTACTTGAGTCTTATTTATTTTATCTAGACACTGCAGTAGTTGTGAATTACAGTATTGGATTTCATGTATTTTATTTTAAAGAGATGTATTATATTGAAACTGGATTTGTATTAAAGATTATACATTTATGTGATGAGATGAGTTTTGAATTAAATCCAGTTGATATGGATGATATTATGATATTATGATTTTTATTTTCGCTGCATATAATATTATTACTGTTATTATGGCATGCTTTATTTTATTTTTAGGCTTGCTACGGGTTCCGGATTCGAAAGAATTCCCGTTCCCTAGCGCCGGTCATGGCCCCTGTTTTGGGTCGTGACAAAGTTGGTATCAGAGCGGAGTTCTGTGTCAGGGCTTAGTTATGTGAGTTGTGGCCCTAGTTTTAAAGTTGTGTTTTTCTGTTGGACTACTGCAGTGTATTAGGTTCGAGTATGTCTTGATAAGTATTCTTTGCTGTAGTTTTCAGCGTTATTCTTCCGTTGTCTGTTTTGTTTGAATCTTTTCGTTTGTCTTTTCAGAATGAGGAGGCGAGCGCGTGTCGCTCCGCCGGTTGTTGAGGCTGAGGATGATGAGTCTTTTCAGGATGAGGTTTTACCTCCTGAGCCGCCAGTTAGGCGTAGAGGTCGTGGCAGAGGTAGACCTCGAGGAGCGGCAGGTCGCCGTAGGCAGAGAGAGTTACAGGACGAGGAGCCTGTTGAGCCTAAGTTTGATGTTCCTGTTCCTCCAGTTGTTCAGCCTGTTCAGCCTACCTATCAGCAGGGTATGTCTGACCCTGAGGCAGCTTTGTTCTATGCCCGAGTTGGCAGGATTGCGTTTGATGGTACTTCTGATCCTTTAGACTTTCTGCATGCGATTGAGACTAGGACTCGGACTGCTCATACCGAGTACCAGAGGATCATGATCGTCGAGTTATCTGTTGAGGGACCAGCTCCAGATTGGTTCATTCAGATGATCCAGCCTTATATGATGATGATGACGTGGGCTCAGTTTCGAGAGCGATTCATGAGGAGATTCTGTCTAGAGCCTATTCGTTTGAGTTATCGTCTCCATTTGACTAGTATTTCTCGTGGAGATCGATCTGTAGAGGAGTATACCCAAGAGTTTCTTCGTCTGGGTAGATATGCCAAGGATCTGATGCGAGATCAGTATTTCGCTGTTACTACGTATGTTACTAGTTTGGGTTCAGCTTTTGCTGGTATGCCTACAGCAGGTCTTACTCTGGAGTCCGTGATTGAGCTAGCTAAGGAGATTGAGCTGAGATTAGTTAGGCAGGGAGCGATGCCTGATTATTACCAGTTGGGAGTTCAGTCGAGTGGATTGCAGGCTACTCCATATTCGAGTTTTCATGTTGGTTCGAGTAGTCAGCAGTGAGGTTCGACTCAGCAGAGTCAGAGACAGCAACAGCGAGTGCATCGAAGCAGTAGACATGGCCGTGGAGGTCAGCGTAGATCGTTCAGATTTGGGTCAGGTGCTTCGAGCAGCAGTAGTAGTCGTAGTTCTGGATCAGCGGCCAGTGTTTGTCAGACTTGTGGTAGAGTCCATCAGGGACCGTGTTATCTGACACCACTGACATGTTTCAGATGCGGGCAGACAGGACATTTTGCCAGATCGTGTCCTTATTCCGGGTATCAGCAGCAGCAGATTCCGCGATTCCCACAGCAGTCGATTGCTAGTGCAGCACCCGTGCCATTTCAGTTACCACCAGCCCAGCATCAGAGTTCCACTCAGTTTGTTCCACAGCAGGGTCGTGGTAGAGGTACTAGAGGAGGTGCCAGAGGTGTTGGCCAGGCTTCTACCAGTCAGCAGGGAGGTCGAGGTCAGGCCAGAGTTTTCCATCTGACTCAGCAGGATGCTCAGGCATCTAATGCAGTCGTGGTAGGTATTCTTTCTGTTTGTTACCTGGATGTATGGGTTTTGTTTGATCCGGGTGCCACGCATTCGTTTTTTTCTCCTATTTTTGCTTCTAAATCTTGTTAGCAAGCTTCGAGGATGGCTTTTCCTTTGTCTGTTGCCACTCCTCTGAGCGATTCTTTGGACACCGATATTGTTCTTTCTGGTTGTCCAGTTCTCGTGGGAGATAGAGAATGACCCGCTGATTTGATTTTGTTGGATGTGATGGAGTTTGATGTTATTTTGGGAATGGATTGGTTATCTCAGCACTTTGCCGTGGTAGATAAGGAGGTGACTTTTAGAATTCTTGGTGAAGAAGATTTTAAGTTTGTTGGTGATAGGAGTTCAGCACCTCAGAATCTTATTTCTGCTATTTCAGCTAGGAAGTTGTTGAGGAAAGGTTATCAGGGATATTTGGCATTGGTTAGGGATACGTCAGTGGAGAAGTTGTCACTCAGAGATGTTCCGGTTGCTTGTGAGTTTCCTGATGTTTTTCCCGAGGAGTTGCTAGGTTTACCACCTCACAGAGAGATTGAGTTCTGTATAGATGTGGTACCAGGTACTACTCCTATATCTATACCACCTTATCGTATGGCTCCTGCAGAGTTGAGAGAGTTGAAGGAGCAGTTGCAAGAGTTGTTGGATAAAGGTTTTATTAGACCTAGTGTTTCTCCTTGGGGTGCACCAGTCCTGTTTGTGAAGAAGAAGGATGGTACCCTGAGACTGTGCATTGACTACAGAGAGTTGAATAAGGTGACAGTGAAGAACAAGTATCCTCTCCCGAGGATTGATGATTTATTTGATCAGTTACAAGGTGCACAGTTCTTTTCTAAGGTCGACTTGAGGTCAGGTTATCATCAGCTGCGGATTAGTGAAGCTGATATTCCTAAGACAGCTTTCCGCACTCGATATGGCCATTATGAGTTTCTGGTGATGTCTTTTGGTTTGACTAATGCACCAGCAGCTATTATGGACCTGATGAACAGAGTATTCAGACCGTATGTGGATCAGTTTGTGGTAGTCTTCATTGATGATATACTAGTATATTCGAGGAGTATGGAAGAGCATGTATATCACTTGAGGATTGTACTACAGACACTGAGAGATCATCAGCTTTATGCTAAATCTCAAAGTGTGATTTCTGGATGGAGAGTGTTTCTTTTCTTGGACACATAGTGTCTAAAGAAGGTATTCAGGTTGATCCACAGAAGGTTGAGGCAGTATCTGAGTGGCCTAGACCTACTTCTGTTACGGAGAATTCGGAGTTTTCTGGGTTTAGCCGGGTATTATAGGCGGTTTGTGCAGGATTTTTCCAGGATAGCAGCCCCTATGACTCGCTTGACTCAAAAGAATGTTAGATTCGAGTGGTCAGAAGCTTGTGAGAATAGTTTTCAGTTGTTGAAGGAGAAGTTGACCACAGCGCCAGTATTAGCTTTGCCTAATAGTGTGGATAAGTTCACAGTTTACTGTGATGCCTCTAGAATTGGTCTTGGTTGTGTGTTGATGCAGAATGGAGGGGTGATAGCCTATGCTTCGAGGCAGTTGAAGAAGCATGAGCAGAACTATCCTACACATGATCTTGAGATGGCTGCAGTGATCTTTGCTTTGAAGATTTGGAGACATTATCTGTACGGGGTGACTTGTGAGATATTTACTGATCACAAGAGCCTTAAGTACATTTTCCAGCAGCGAGATTTGAATTTGAGACAGAGAAGATGGTTGGAACTGTTGAAGGATTATGATTGCGAGATTCTTTACCATCCGGGTAAAGCTAATGTTGTAGCAGATGCCTTGAGTAGGAAGTCCTCAGGTAGTCTTGCTCACATCGGTGTTGAGAGGAGACCATTGATCCAGGAATTGCATCTGATGGTGGATCAAGGTATGATGATGAAGATCAGTATATCAGGTGGACTGTTAGCTCAATTTAAAGTACGATCTGTACTAAGGGATAGGATTAAAGCAGCTCAGAGCCGAGATCCTATTTGGAAGAGCTTGCAGAGAATGTCAGAGCAGGGAAGTTCACTGATTTCACACTCGATGATGATGGTGTGTTGTGGATCAGTGGTAGATTGTGTGTTCCTGATGTGGATGATTTGAGAGAAGAAATTTTAGAGGAAGCACACTCTACAGCCTATAGCGTTCATCCGGGTGTTACTAAGATGTACCACAGTATCAGAGATCTATACTGGTGGGATGGATTGAAGAAGGATGTTGCTGATTATGTTGCTAAGTGCTTGACGTGTCAGCAAGTGAAAGCCGAACATCAGAAGCCTTCTGGGAAGCTTCAGCCTCTTCCTATTCCCGAGTGGAAGTGGGAAAGGATAGCTATGGATTTTATAGTCGGTTTACCTCGTTCGAAGGATGGATACGATTCCATCTGGGTGATCGTAGACAGATTGACGAAGTCTGCACATTTCTTGTCTGTGAAAGCCACATATTCAGTTGCTAAATTGGCGAAGTTGTATGTGAACCATATTGTGTGCCTTCATGGAGTACCTGTGTCCATTGTGTCAGATAGAGGTTCGGTGTTTACTTCTCATTTTTGGCAGAAGTTACAGGAAGCGATGGGCACTAGGTTGGATTTCAGTACTGCTTTTCATCCTCAGACAGATGGTCAGTCTGAGAGGACGATCCAGACACTGGAAGATATGTTGAGGATGTGTGTCTTGGATTTGGGAGGTAGCTGGGATGATCATTTGCCACTTGTTGAGTTTGCATATAATAACAGCTACCATAGCAGTATTGGTATGGCACCGTATGAGGCGTTGTATGGAAGGAAGTGTAGATCCCCGTTGAGTTGGGATGAGATTGGTGAGAGAGCTTTGACTGGACCAGAGATGGTTCAGGATGCTGCAGAGAAAGTCGCCGTGATCAAGCGCAGATTAGAGACCGCAGTTAGCAGACAGAAGAGTTATGCGGATCCTAGGCATAGAGATGTGGAGTTTCAGGTTGGAGATTTCGTTTTTCTGAAAGTATCTCCGATGAAGGGTGTGATGAGATTTGGCAGGAAGGGTAAGTTAGCACCGAGATACATTGGACCGTTTGAGATTCTGGAGAGAGTTGGCATTGTTGCATATCGGTTGGATTGCCTCCGAGTATGTCACAGGTGCATCCAGTATTTCATATCTCGATGTTGAGGAAGTATATCTCAGACCCTTCGCACGTGTTACAACCTGACAGTGTAGAAGTGAGTGAAGATTTGACGTTTGTAGAAGAACCTGTGGCGATCGTTGATTTTCAAATTCGACAGTTGCGATCGAAGCAGATTCCGATGGTCAAGGTTCTATGGCGTAGCGACAGAGTTGAAGAGCATACGTGGGAGACTGAAGCTGAGATGCGAGCTTCTTACCCGTATCTCTTTCCTTCTTGATCTTTTCTTTTTTAGAATTCGGGGACGAATTCTTGTAAGGGGGGAAGACTGTAATATCCCGTGTTTTTAAAAATATTTTTACACTGTACCGGGATATACAGTGTCAATAATTTTTGTATATATATTACGATATTTTTATGAGTTGATATGTATTTAAAACCTATTTTAATTACTGTGTATTATTTTCAGTGTTTTACGTAAAATTTTCCCGGGACTTGCATTTTCGGGGAAATTTTCACGTAAACAATGTATTATTAATTATTTTAAATGTATTTACGGACTTGCATGAACTCATACATATTTTTAAATTATTAAATAAAGTCTGTGTGTGTATAATTATTTAATTAGGGTTTATTATTACCCTAATATTTTATTAAGTATTTAATTGTTTTATTGTTATTTAATTAATTTTATTTAGTATAAATTATTAAAATATTAAATTTTATGTGTGTGGTGTATATTTGATGTGTGTAATTTAATATTATTTTAATATATAGTATAAAGTATATATATATACATATATTTGTCAAAAATCAAAAAGTTTGGAAAATTACCATTTTGCCCCCCGAGTCTCCTTCTTCCTCCCGATTCTCCCTTCTCCATTTCCGGTCGCTGTCGTGCCGTTCCTTCACCATGGGTGTGCCGTCCGGTGTGCCACCGTCTTCCCCGACCAATTTCGCCGCCTGAGGAGGCCGTTTCCGGCGTCGGGAGATCGATTTTGGCCGGAGAAGCCGAAAATCGATCCACCGTTGATCACGCCGATTCCGGCCACCGTTTTTGACACCGCCGGTCTCTTTCTTCTCCTTGAGCTCCGGTGAGTGTGATTCTAGCATTGGTTTGAGCTAAAATGGTCTAGAATTGCTTAGGTTTCGATTTTGTCAATTTCGGCCTATTAGGGTTTTCGATTTTTTTTGAGCTTCGAATTGATTGATTCATGGAAACTTCCTTCACAAATGTTGTTCCTAGTAGCTTAATCTACATGTATGAATTTTTGTAGAATTTTTGGAGATTTTTTGATTTTTGGGTATTTTTGAATATTTTAATATTATTTTTTAATTTTCGGAAATTAATTATTTAAATTATGAAATTGGAGTTTATGGTTGAATTAGGTGTTGAAATGAATTATAGGAATTTATTTGGAATTTTTATGAATTTCTAAGTATTTATTTTTAATTATTGAAGTTTATGGAATTTTGGAAAAATTAGGTTAAATGTGTTTTAATTTGAATTTAATTGGTTAATTGAGTTTAAATATTGATATTATTGATAAATATGTTGAGAAAATTAATTTTGGATAATTGTATAATTTTTGGTGAATTTTTGAAGTAATTTAAGTATATTTATATATATAGGGGTATTTTGGTAATTTTACCCTAAATTGTCTAAAAATGTAATTTAATTGGTTTTAATAGTTATTTAAGGTATAAAAATGATTTCTACAAAATATTTGTATTTTTAACTAATCAAAACTATTTTTCGTGAATTATTTTCAATTATATATATAATATACGGTTTTTTCTAATAAAATGAGTTTTTATCGGTTTTTACAGTGTTTTAAGGTTAATTATGTAATTTTTACCTATGAGATGTATTACTATGTTGTGAGGATATTTTTGGTATATCTGGAATTGTTCTGTGTTTGTGGACCCCGGTCGGTGGACTGTAGTTTGGAGTCCGACCGTGGGATTTTGATTGTGTTGAGCTTGAATTTCGAAGTGTATTTTCTTTGTAGGGTCGGCTCTACTCTTTTGAGTAGAGAGATGTCCATTTTACAGGGGAGGTTCTGTCGAATTTTCGGTAGAATTCTCGTAAAACGTGATGTCCAGTCGAACCCTAATTTTCGATTCTGTGTTTAATACTCTAGATTTGAATTCTAGGATTTCTATTAGGGTTACTCTGATATCGGTTATTTATTTCTTGTTTAGTTGCGCCGAGACCGAGGGCTAGTGGACCAGGCCCGTCGGACCTGTCTCGTGGAGCGCATTAGGTTAGTTACTATATTATATATATATGCTTAGGATGCAGATTTAGAAATGCATGTTTTATGTTGATTAAATATGCATAAATAATTTGATTATTTCTTAAGTTTACATTAAGTATATTTTTGGTTTATTTTGGTATATACTAAATTATATGCATATTTTCTGAATAAAATATATTTAAATATTTTTAAATATATTTCCAGCTTAATTTATAAATTTGATTGAATGTATTTGATATATATATACTCGAAATATACCTGGTTTACTTTTGGTATATTTTCGGTATATATATGGTTTATATTGTTATTTCATTTACATTCATGCATCATTTATTTTTGTGAATGAATGTTTTACATTATTAATGATGAAGGATATCAATAGAACGTGCTACCCTAGTGAGCAGCACTAGGACCGAGTACGTACCGGTACGCCTATAGCTTTAGGCTATATTACTAACTATTTGTGGATATTGATTTGATTATGATTATTGATATGTGGGAGATATAGTTTGGAGGTGTGATTGCTGGAGCTCGGTTGACCAAGTGTCTCGGGGCCAATCACACTGGCAGTCAGACTGCTGGACGCTCGGTTGACTTAGTGTCTCGGGGCAGTCTACTGTCCAAATGGATTAAGTGGATATATTTGGAATAAGTGAGCCTGTATGGCTTGAGTGTTGTTGAACACTATTTTTAAGGTTGCGATATTCTAGGGTTCTATCTGATCCTTCATAAAAGATGATTTTCAATAAAACCTATATAAAAAATGATTTTTCTGCATCTGTATGAATTTGCCTGTATATATACATATTATATATATACCATTGACTGTATGCATTATCACTTAGTGTGTATGTATATATATTATAGTAATTCACTCAGTGAGGTCTGACTCCCCTCCGTTGACTATTTTCAGGAGAGTCAACTTCCTCAGACCTCAGTAGCATGTTGATACGCCGGATTTCTTCCGCCCCGGCTTCTTTATGTAAATTGTCTACTTGAGTCTTATTTATTTTATCTAGACACTGCAGTAGTTGTGAATTACAGTATTGGATTTCATGTATTTTATTTTAAAGAGATGTATTATATTGAAACTGGATTTGTATTAAAGATTATACATTTATGTGATGAGATGAGTTTTGAATTAAATCCAGTTGATATGGAAGATATTATGATATTATGATTTTTATTTCCGCTGCATATAATATTATTACTGTTATTATGGCATGCTTTATTTTATTTTTAGGCTTGCTACGGGTTCCGGATTCGAAAGAATTCCCGTTCCTTAGCGCTTGGTCATTGGCCCCTATTTTGGGTCGTGACACTACTAGTCCTAGATGGATATAATTAAGACGTCTGTGTGTCCTAAGTTGGTTGCTACCATTCTTGAGAAACTAATGGTATTATAACTCTTGTCCATCAGGGCATGCAATCCTAACATTTTGTCTTAGTGTTAAAAGTTGTGTTCTTCTTGTGAGATTGTCTAAAAATCCTTGTTGATATATTTTTCTAGGATTTAAATTCCTTAATTGTCTATCAAAAAATGTACTTGTATCATTTTCTAGGTCTACTAATTTGTTCTAAAGTTTGTGTGGAATTTTGTCTACGAAATAACCAATGTAATATCCGTGTTTTAAAATATTTTTACACTGTACCGGGATATACAGTGTCAATAATTTTTGTATATATATTACGATATTGTTATGAGTTGTTATGTATTTTAAACCTATTTTAATTACGGTATATTATTTACAGTGTTTTACGTAAAATTTTCCCGCCGACTTGCATTTTCGGGGAAATTTTCACGTAAACAATTTATTATTAATTATTTTAGATGTATTTACGGACGTGCATGAACTCATACATATTTTTAAATTATTAAATAAAGCCTGTGTGTGTATATGTATTTAATTAGGGTTTATTATACCCTAATATTTTATTAAGTATTTAATTGTTTTAATTGTTATTTAATTAATTTTATTTGGTATAAATTATTAAAATATTAATATTTTTATGTGTGTGGTGTATATTTGATGTGTGTAATTTAATATTATTTTAATATATAGTATAAAGTATATATATATATACATATATTTGTCAAAATTACAAAGGTTTGCCAAATTACACTTTTGCCCTCCGACATCTCCTTCTTCTTCTCCGACCGTTCCTCCACCGTCCGGGCGTCTGTCACGCCGTTCCTTCACCGTGGGTGTGCCGTCCGGTGTGCCACCGTCTTCCCCGACCAGTTTCGCCGCCTGTGGAGGCCGTTTCCGACGTCGGGAGAACGATTTTGGCCGGAGAAGCCGAAAATCAACCCACCGTCGATCACGCCGATTCCGGCCACCGTTTTCGACACCCGCTGGTCTCTTTCTTCTCCTTGAGCTCCGGTGAGTGTGATTCTAGCTTTGGTTTGAGCTAAAATGGTCTAGAATTGCTTAGTTTTCGATTTGTAAATTTCGGCCTATTAGGGTTTTCGATTTTTTTTGAGCTTCGAATTGGATGATTCATGGAAACTTCCTTCACAAATGTTTGTTCCTAGTAGCTTAATATTCATGTGTGAATTTTTGTAGAATTTTTGGAGATTTTTTGGATTTTTGGGTATTTTTGAATATTTTAATATTATTTTCTAATTTTCGGAAATTAATTATTTAAATTATGAAATTGGAGTTTATGGTTGAATTAGGTGTTGAAATGAATTATAGGAATTTATTTGGAATTTTTATGAATTTCTAAGTATTTATTTTTTAATTATTGAAGTTTAGGTGATTTTGGAAAATTAGGTTAATTGTGTTTTATTTGAATTTAATTGGTTAATTGGGTTTAATTATTAATATTATTGATAAATATGTTGAGAAAATTAATTTTGGATAATTGTATAATTTTTGATGAATTTTTGAAGTAATTTAAGTATATTTATATATATAGGGGTATTTTGGTAATTTTACCCTAAATTGTCTAAAAATGTAATTTAATTGGTTTTAATATTTATTTAAGGGTATAAAAATGATTTCTACAAATTATTTAGTATTTTTAACTAATTAAAACTATTTTTCGGGAATTATTTTCAATTATATATATAATATACGGTTTTTCTAATAAAATGAGTTTTAATCGGTTTTTATAGTGTTTCAAGGTCAATTATGTAATTTCTATGTATGAAATGTATTTCTGTGATTTAAGGATATTTTTGTTGTATCTGGAATATTGTTCTGTGTTGTGGACCCCGGTCGGTGGACTGTAGTTTGGAGTCCGACCGTGGAATTTTGATTGTGTTGAGCTCGTTTTTCGAAGTGTGTTTCTTTGCAGGGTCGGCTCTACTCTTTTGAGTAGAGAGATGTCCGTTTTACAGGGGAGGTTCTGCCGGATTTTCGGTAGGATTCTCGTAAAACGTGATATCCAGTCGAACCCTAATTTTCGATTCTGTGTTTATACTCTAGATTGAATTCTAGGATTTCTGTTAGGTTTATTCTGATGTCGATTATTTATTGCTTGTTTAGTTGCACCGAGACCGAGGGCTAGTGGACCAGGCCCGTCGGACCTGTCTCGTGGAGCGCATTAGGGTGAGTTACTATACTATATATATATGCTTAGGATGCATGATTTAGAAAATGCATGTTTTATTTTGACTGAATATGCATAAATAACGTGATTTATATTCAAGTATATTTTTGGTATATTTTTGGTCATATAATAAATTATATACATGTTTTGTTAATAAAATATATTTAAAATATTTTTAAATATATTTTTAGTTTAATTCATGAATTGATTGGATTTATTTGACATATATATATACTCAAAATATACCTGGTTTATGTTTGGTATATTTTCGATATATATATGGTTTATATTGTTGTTTCACTTACATTCATGCATCATTTATTGTGAATGAATGATTTATATTATTAATGAAGGATATCAATAGAACGTGCTACCTAGTGGGCAGCACTAGGACCGAGTACGTACCGGTACGCCTATAGCTTTAGGCTATATTACTAACTATTTGTGGATATTGATTTGATATGATTATTTGATATGTGTGAGATGTGGTTTGGGTGTGATTGCTGGAGCTCGGTTGACCAAGTGTCTCGGGGGCCAATCACACTGGCAGTTAGACTGCTGGAGCTCGGTTGACTTAGTGTCTCGGGGCCAGTCTACTGTCCAAATGGATTAAGTGGATATATTTGGAATAAGTGAGCCTATATGGCCAGAGTGTTGTTTAACACTATTATTCTGAGGTTGCGATATTCTAGGGTTCTATGTGATCCTTCATAAACTGTGATTTTCAATATATATATATAAAAAATGATTTTATTGCATCTGTGTGTAATTGCCTGTATATATACATATTATATATACTGTTGACTGTATGCATAGTCATTTAGAGTGTATGTATATATATTATAGTAATTCACTCAATGAGGTCTGACTCCCCTCCGTTGACTATTTTTCAGGACAGTCAACATCCTCAGACCTCAGTAGCAGGTCGATACGCCGGATTTCTTCCGCCCCGGCTTCTTTATGTAAATTGTCTACTTGAGTCTTATTTATTTTATCTAGACACTGCAGTAGTTGTAAATTAAAGTATTGGATTTTATGTACTTTATTTTAAAGAGATGTATTATGTTGAAACTGGATTTGATTTAAAGATTATATTTATGTGATGAGATGAGATTTAGTTTAAATCCAGTTGATATGGAAAAATGATATTATGATTTTTATTTCCGCTGCATATTATATTTTTATTGTTATTATGGCATGCTTTATTTATTTTTAGGCTTGCTACGGGTTCCGGATTCGAAAGAATTCCCGTTCCCTAGCACCGGTCATGGCCCCCTGTTTTGGGTCGTGACAAAGTTGGTATCAGAGCGAAAGTTCGTATCAGAGTGGAGTTCTGTGTCAGGGCGTAGTTATGTGAGTTGTGGCCCTAGTTTTAAAGTTGTGTTTTCTGTTGGACTACTGCAGTGTATCAGGTTCGAGTATGTCTTGATGAGTATTCCTTGCTGTAGTTTTCAGCGTTATTCCTCCGTTGTCTGTTTGGTCTGAATCTTTCCGTTTGTCTTTTCAGAATGAGGAGGCGAGTGCGTGTCGCTCCACTGGTCGTTGAGGCCGAGGATGATGAGTCTTTTCAGGATGAGGTTTTACCTCCTGAGCAGCCAGTTAGATGTAGAGGTCGTGGCAGAGGTAGACCTCGAGGAGCGGCAGGTCGCCGTAGGCAGAGAGAGTTACAGGATGAGGAGCCTGTTGAGCCTAAGTTTGATGTTCCTATTCCTCCAGTTGTTCAGCCTGTTCAGCCTGCCTATCAGCAGGGTATGTCTGACCCTGAGGCAGCTTTGTTCTATGCCAGAGTTGGCAGGATTGCGTTTGATGGTACTTCTGTTCCTTTAGATTTTCTGCATGCGATTGAGACTAGGACTCGGACTGCTCATCTACCGAGTACCAGCGGATCATGATTGTTGAGTTGTCTGCTGAGGGACCAGCTCTAGATTGGTTCATTCAGATGATCCAGCCCTATATGATGACGATGACCTGGGCTCAGTTTCGAGAGCGATTCATGAGGAGATTTTGTCCAGAGCCTCTTCGTTTGAGCTATCGTCTCCGTTTGACTAGTATCTCTCGTGGAGATCGATCTGTAGAGGAGTATACCCGAGAGTTTCTTCGTCTGGGTAGATATGCTGAGGATCTGATGCGAGATCAGTATTTCGCGATTACTACCTATGTTACTGGTTTGGGTTCAGCTTTTGCTGGTATGCCTACAGCAGGTCTTACTCTGGAGTCTGTGATTGAGCTAGCTAAGGGGATCGAGCTGAGGTTAGTTAGGCAGGGAGCGATGCCTGATTATTACCAGTTGGGAGTTCAGTCGAGTGGATCGCAGGCTACTCCATATTCGAGTTTTCATGTTGGTTCGAGTAGTCAGCAGTGAGGTTCGACTCAGTAGAGTCAGAGACAGCAGCAGCGAGTGCATCGGAGCAGTAGGCATGGCCATGGAGGTCAGCATAGATTGTTCAGATTTGGGTCAGGTGCTTCGAGCAGCAGCAGTGGTCGTAGTTCTGGATCAGCGGCCAGTGTTTGTCAGACTTATGGTAGAGTCCATCAGGGACCGTGTTATCTGACACCATTAACATGTTTCAGATGCGGGCAGACAGGACATTTTGCCAGATCGTGTCCTTATTCTGGGTATCAGTAGCAGCAGATTCCGCGATTCCCACAGCAGTCGATTGCTAGTGCAGCACCCATGCCATTTCAGTTGCCACCAGCCCAGCATCAGAGTTCCACTCAGTTTGTTCCACAGCAGAGTCATGGTAGAGGTACTAGAGGAGGTGCTAGAGGTGTTGGCCAGGCTTCTACCAGTCAGCATGGAGGTCGAGGTCAGGCCAGAGTTTTCCATCTGACTCAGTAGGATGCTCAGGCATCTAATGCAGTCGTGGCAGGTATTTTTTCTGTTTGTTACCTGGATGCTTTGGTTTTGTTTGATCCGGGTGCCACGCATTCCTTTGTTTCTCCTATTTTTTCTTCTAAATCTTGTTGGCAAGCTTCGAGGATGGCTTTTCCTTTGTCTGTTTCCACTCCTCTGAGCGATTCTTTGGACACCGATATTGTTCTTTCTAGTTGTCCAGTTCTCGTGGGAGATAGAGAATTACCCGTTGATTTGATTTTGTTGGATGTGATGGAGTTTGATGTTATTTTGGGAATGGATTGGTTATCTCAACACTTCGCCGTGGTAGATTGCAGGAATAAGGAGGTGATTTTCAGAATTCCTGGTGAAGTAGAATTTAAGTTTGTTGGTGATAGGAGTTCAGCACCTCAGAATCTTATTTCGGCTATTGCAGCTAGGAAGTTGTTGAGGAAAGGTTGTCAGGGGTTTTTGGCATTGGTTAGGGATACGTCAGTGGAGAAGTTGTCACTCACAGATGTTCCGGTTGCTTGTGAGTTTCCTGATGTTTTTCCCGAGGAGTTGCTAGGTTTACCACCTCATAGAGAGATTGAGTTCTGTATAGATGTGGTTCCAGGTACTACTCCTATATTTATGCCACCCTATCGTATGGCTCCTGCAGAGTTGAGAGAGTTGAAGGAGCAGTTGCAAGATTTGTTGGATAAGGTTTTATCAGACCTAGTGTTTCTCCTTGGGGTGCACCAGTCCTGTTTGTGAAGAAGAAGGATGGTACCCTGAGACTGTGCATTGACTACAGAGAGTTGAATAAGGTGACAGTGAAGAACAAGTATCCTCTCCCGAGGATTGATGATTTATTTGATCAGTTACAAGGTGCACAGTTCTTTTCTAAGGTCGACTTGAGGTCAGGTTATCATCAGCTGCGGATCAGTGAATCCGATATTCCTAAGACAGCGTTCCGCACTAGATATGGCCATTATGAGTTTCTGGTGATGTCTTTTGGTTTGACTAATGCACCAGCAGCTTTTATGGACCTGATGAATAGAGTATTCAGACTGTATGTGGATCAGTTTATGGTAGTCTTCATTGATGATATACTGGTATATTCGAGGAGTATGGAAGAGCATGTATATCACTTGAGGATTGTACTACAGACACTGAGAGATCATCAGCTTTATGCTAAATTCTCGAAGTGTGATTTTTGGATGGAGAGTGTTTCTTTTCTTGGACACGTAGTGTCTAAAGAAGGTATTCAGGTTGATCCACAGAAGGTTGAGGCAGTATCTGAGTGGCCTAGACCTACTTCGGTTACTGAGATTCGGAGTTTTCTGGGTTTAGCCGGGTATTATAGGCGGTTTGTGCAGGATTTTTCTAGGATTGCAGCCCCTATGACTCGCTTGACTCAGAAGAATGTTAGATTTGAGTGGTCAGAAGCTTGTGAGAATAGTTTTCAGTTGTTGAAGGAGAAGTTGACCACAGCGCCAGTATTAGCTTTGCCTAATAGTGTGGATAAGTTCACAGTTTACTGTGATGCCTCTAGAATCGGTCTTGGTTGTGTGTTGATGCAGAATGGAATGGTGATAGCCTATGCTTCGAGGCAGTTGAAGAAGCATGAGCAGAACTATCCCACACATGATCTGGAGATGGCTGCAGTGATCTTTGCTCTGAAGATTTGGAGACATTATCTGTATGGGGTGACTTGTGAGATATTTACTGATCACAAGAGCCTTAAGTACATTTTTCGGCAGTGAGATTTGAATCTGAGGCAGAGAAGATGGTTGGAACTGTTGAAGGATTATGATTGCGAGATTCTTTACCATCCGGGTAAAGCTAATGTGGTAGCAGATGCCTTGAGTAGGAAGTCCTCAGGTAGTCTTGCTCATATCGGTGTTGAGAGGAGACCATTGATCCAGGAATTGCATCTGTTGGTGGATCAAGGTCTAATGATGAAGATTAGTAGATCAGGTGGACTGTTAGCTCAGTTTAAAGTACGATCTGTACTGAGGGATAGGATTAAAGCAGCTCAGAGCCGAGAACCTATTCTAGAAGAGCTTACAGAGAATGTCAGAGCAGGGAAGTTCACTGATTTCACACTCGATGATGATGGTGTGTTGTGGATCAGTGGTAGATTGTGTGTTCCTGATGTGGATGATTTGAGAGAGGAGATTTTAGAGGAAGCACATTCTACAGCCTACAGCTTTCATCCAGGTGTTACTAAGATGTACCACAGTATTAGAGATTTATACTGGTGGGATGGATTGAAGAAGGATGTTGCTGATTATGTTGCTAAGTGCTTGACGTGTCAGCAAGTGAAAGCCGAACATCAGAAGCCTTCTGGGAAGCTTCAGCCTCTTCCTATTCCCGAGTGGAAGTGGGAAAGGATAGCTATGGATTTTATGGTCGGTTTACCTCGTTCGAAGGATGGATACGATTCCATCTGGGTGATTGTAGACAGGTTGACGAAGTCTGCACATTTCTTGCCTGTGAAAGCCACATATTCAGTTGCTAGATTGGCGAAGTTGTACGTGAAGCATATTGTGTGCCTTCATGGAGTACCTGTGTCCATTGTATCAGACAGAGGTTCGGTGTTTACTTCTCGTTTTTGGCAGAAGTTGCAGGAAGCGATGGGCACTAGGTTGGATTTCAGTACTGCTTTTCATCCTCAGACAGACGGTCAGTCTGAGAGGACGATCCAGACACTGGAAGATATGTTGAGGATGTGTGTCTTGGATTTGGGAGGTAGCTGGGATGATCATTTGTCGCTTGTTGAGTTTGCATATAATAACAGCTACCATAGCAGTATTGGTATGGCACCATATGAGGCGTTGTATGGAAGGAAGTGTAGATCCCCGTTGAGTTGGGATGAGATTGGTGAGAGAGCTTTGACTGGACCAGAGATGGTTCAGGATGCTGCATAGAAAGTCACCGTGATCAAGCGTAGATTAGAGACCGCAGTTAGTAGACAGAAGAGTTATGCGGATCCTAGGCGCAGAGATGTGGAGTTTCAGGTTGGAGATTTCGTTTTTCTGAAAGTATCTCCGATGAAGGGTGTGATGAGATTTGGCAGGAAGGGTAAGTTAGCACCGAGATACTTTGGACCGTTTGAGATTCTGGAGAGAGTTGGCACTGTTGCATATCGGTTGGATTTGCCTCCGAGTATGTCACAGGTGCATCCAGTATTTCATATCTCGATGTTGAGGAAGTATATCTCGGATCCTTCACACGTGTTGCAGCCCGACAGTGTAGAAGTGACTGAAAATTTGACGTTTGTGGAAGAACCTGTGGCGATCGTAGATTTTCAAGTTCGACAGTTGCGATCGAAGCAGATTCCGATGGTCAAGGTTTTGTGGCGTAGCGACAGAGTTGAAGAGCATACGTGGGAGACTGAAGCTGAGATGCGAGCTTCTTACCCGTATCTCTTTCCTTCCTGATTCTGTAATCTTGTTTTCTAGAATTCGGGGACGAATTCTTGTAAGGGGGGAAGACTGTAATATCCCGTGTTTTTAAAAATATTTTTACACTGTACCGGGATATACAGTGTCAATAATTTTTGTATATATATTACGATATTTTTATGAGTTGATATGTATTTAAAACCTATTTTAATTACTGTGTATTATTTTCAGTGTTTTACGTAAAATTTTCCCGGGACTTGCATTTTCGGGGAAATTTTCACGTAAACAATGTATTATTAATTATTTTAAATGTATTTATGGACTTGCATGAACTCATACATATTTTTAAATTATTAAATAAAGTCTGTGTGTGTATAATTATTTAATTAGGGTTTATTATTACCCTAATATTTTATTAAGTATTTAATTGTTTTATTGTTATTTAATTAATTTTATTTAGTATAAATTATTAAAATATTAAATTTTATGTGTGTGGTGTATATTTGATGTGTGTAATTTAATATTATTTTAATATATAGTATAAAGTATATATATATACATATATTTGTCAAAAATCAAAAAGTTTGGAAAATTACCATTTTGTCCCCCGAGTCTCCTTCTTCCTCCCGATTCTCCCTTCTCCATTTCCGGTCGCTGCTGTGACGTTCCTTCACCATGGGTGTGCCGTCCGGTGTGCCACCGTCTTCCCCGACCAATTTCGCCGCCTGAGGAGGCCGTTTCCGGCGTCGGGAGATCGATTTTGGCCGGAGAAGCCGAAAATCGATCCACCGTTGATCACGCCGATTCCGGCCACCGTTTTTGACACCGCCGGTCTCTTTCTTCTCCTTGAGCTCCGGTGAGTGTGATTCTAGCATTGGTTTGAGCTAAAATGGTCTAGAATTGCTTAGGTTTCGATTTTGTCAATTTCGGCCTATTAGGGTTTTCGATTTTTTTGAGCTTCGAATTGATTGATTCATGGAAACTTCCTTCACAAATGTTGTTCCTAGTAGCTTAATCTACATGTATGAATTTTTGTAGAATTTTTGGAGATTTTTTGGATTTTTGGGTATTTTTGAATATTTTAATATTATTTTTTAATTTTCGGAAATTAATTATTTAAATTATGAAATTGGAGTTTATGGTTGAATTAGGTGTTGAAATGAATTATAGGAATTTATTTGGAATTTTTATGAATTTCTAAGTATTTATTTTTAATTATTGAAGTTTATGGAATTTTGGAAAAATTAGGTTAAATGTGTTTTAATTTGAATTTAATTGGTTAATTGAGTTTAAATATTGATATTATTGATAAATATGTTGAGAAAATTAATTTTGGATAATTGTATAATTTTTGGTGAATTTTTGAAGTAATTTAAGTATATTTATATATATAGGGGTATTTGGGTAATTTTACCCTAAATTGTCTAAAAATGTAATTTAATTGGTTTTAATAGTTATTTAAGGTATAAAAATGATTTCTACAAAATATTTGGTATTTTTAACTAATCAAAACTATTTTTCGTGAATTATTTTCAATTATATATATAATATACGGTTTTTCTAATAAAATGAGTTTTTATCGGTTTTTACAGTGTTTTAAGGTTAATTATGTAATTTTTACCTATGAGATGTATTACTATGTTGTGAGGATATTTTTGGTATATCTGGAATTGTTCTGTGTTTGTGGACCCCGGTCGGTGGACTGTAGTTTGGAGTCCGACCGTGGGATTTTGATTGTGTTGAGCTTGAATTTCGAAGTGTATTTTCTTTGTAGGGTCGGCTCTACTCTTTTGAGTAGAGAGATGTCCATTTTACAGGGGAGGTTCTGTCGAATTTTCGGTAGAATTCTCGTAAAACGTGATGTCCAGTCGAACCCTAATTTTCGATTCTGTGTTTAATACTCTAGATTGAATTCTAGGATTTCTATTAGGGTTACTCTGATATCGGTTATTTATTTCTTGTTTAGTTGCGCCGAGACCGAGGGCTAGTGGACCAGGCCCGTCGGACCTGTCTCGTGGAGCGCATTAGGTTAGTTACTATATTATATATATATGCTTAGGATGCATGATTTAGAAATGCATGTTTTATGTTGATTAAATATGCATAAATAATTTGATTATTTCTTAAGTTTACATTAAGTATATTTTTGGTTTATTTTGGTATATACTAAATTATATGCATATTTTCTGAATAAAATATATTTAAAATATTTTTAAATATATTTCCAGCTTAATTTATAATTTGATTGAATGTATTTGATATATATATACTCGAAATATACCTGGTTTACTTTTGGTATATTTTCGGTATATATATGGTTTATATTGTTATTTCATTTACATTCATGCATCATTTATTTTTGTGAATGAATGTTTTACATTATTAATGATGAAGGATATCAATAGAACGTGCTACCTAGTGAGCAGCACTAGGACCGAGTACGTACCGGTACGCCTATAGCTTTAGGCTATATTACTAACTATTTGTGGATATTGATTTGATTATGATTATTGATATGTGGGAGATATAGTTTGGAGGTGTGATTGCTGGAGCTCGGTTGACCAAGTGTCTCGGGGCCAATCACACTGGCAGTCAGACTGCTGGAGCTCGGTTGACTTAGTGTCTCGGGGCCAGTCTACTGTCCAAATGGATTAAGTGGATATATTTGGAATAAGTGAGCCTGTATGGCTTGAGTGTTGTTGAACACTATTTTTGAGGTTGCGATATTCTAGGGTTCTATCTGATCCTTCATAAAAGATGATTTTCAATAAAACCTATATAAAAAATGATTTTTCTGCATCTGTATGAATTTGCCTGTATATATACATATTATATATATACCATTGACTGTATGCATTATCACTTAGTGTGTATGTATATATATTATAGTAATTCACTCAGTGAGGTCTGACTCCCCTCCGTTGACTATTTTTCAGGAGAGTCAACTTCCTCAGACCTCAGTAGCATGTTGATACGCTGGATTTCTTCCGCCCCGGCTTCTTTATGTAAATTGTCTACTTGAGTCTTATTTATTTTATCTAGACACTGCAGTAGTTGTGAATTACAGTATTGGATTTCATGTATTTTATTTTAAAGAGATGTATTATATTGAAACTGGATTTGTATTAAAGATTATACATTTATGTGATGAGATGAGTTTTGAATTAAATCCAGTTGATATGGAAGATATTATGATATTATGATTTTTATTTCCGCTGCATATAATATTATTACTGTTATTATGGCATGCTTTATTTTATTTTTAGGCTTGCTACGGGTTCCGGATTCGAAAGAATTCCCGTTCCTTAGCGCTGGTCATGGCCCCTATTTTGGGTCGTGACACTACTAGTCCTAGATGGATATAATTAAGACGTCTGTGTGTCCTAAGTTGGTTGCTACCTTCTTGAGAAACTAATGGTATTATAACTTCTTGTCCATCAGGGCATGCAATCCTAACATTTTGTCTTAGTGTTAAAAGTTGTGTTCTTCTTGTGAGATTGTCTAAAAATCCTTGTTGATATATTTTTCTAGGATTTAAATTCCTTAATTGTCTATCAAAAAATGTACTTGTATCATTTTCTAGGTCTACTATTTGTTCTAAAGTTTGTGTGGAATTTTGTCTACGAAATAACCAATGTAATATCCCGTGTTTTTAAAAATATTTTTACACTGTACCGGGATATACAGTGTCAATAATTTTTGTATATATATTACGATATTGTTATGAGTTGTTATGTATTTTAAACCTATTTTAATTACGGTATATTATTTACAGTGTTTTACGTAAAATTTTCCCGCGACTTGCATTTTCGGGGAAATTTTCACGTAAACAATTTATTATTAATTATTTTAGATGTATTTACGGACGTGCATGAACTCATACATATTTTTAAATTATTAAATAAAGCCTGTGTGTGTATATGTATTTAATTAGGGTTTATTATACCCTAATATTTTATTAAGTATTTAATTGTTTTAATTGTTATTTAATTAATTTTATTTGGTATAAATTATTAAAATATTAATATTTTTATGTGTGTGGTGTATATTTGATGTGTGTAATTTAATATTATTTTAATATATAGTATAAAGTATATATATATACATATATTTGTCAAAATTACAAAGGTTTGCCAAATTACACTTTTGCCCCCGACATCTCCTTCTTCTTCTCCGACCGTTCCTCCACCGTCCGGGCGTCTGTCACGCCGTTCCTTCACCGTGGGTGTGCCGTCCGGTGTGCCACCGTCTTCCCCGACCAGTTTCGCCGCCTGTGGAGGCCGTTTCCGACGTCGGGAGAACGATTTTGGCCGGAGAAGCCGAAAATCAACCCACCGTCGATCACGCCGATTCCGGCCACCGTTTTCGACACCGCTGTTCTCTTTCTTCTCCTTGAGCTCCGGTGAGTGTGATTCTAGCTTTGGTTTGAGCTAAAATGGTCTAGAATTGCTTAGTTTTCGATTTGTAAATTTCGGCCTATTAGGGTTTTCGATTTTTTTTGAGCTTCGAATTGGATGATTCATGGAAACTTCCTTCACAAATGTTGTTCCTAGTAGCTTAATATTCATGTGTGAATTTTTGTAGAATTTTTGGAGATTTTTTGGATTTTTGGGTATTTTTGAATATTTTAATATTATTTTCTAATTTTCGGAAATTAATTATTTAAATTATGAAATTGGAGTTTATGGTTGAATTAGGTGTTGAAATGAATTATAGGAATTTATTTGGAATTTTTATGAATTTCTAAGTATTTATTTTTAATTATTGAAGTTTAGGTGATTTTGGAAAATTAGGTTAATTGTGTTTTTATTTGAATTTAATTGGTTAATTGGGTTTAATTATTAATATTATTGATAAATATGTTGAGAAAATTAATTTTGGATAATTGTATAATTTTTGATGAATTTTTGAAGTAATTTAAGTATATTTATATATATAGGGGTATTTTGGTAATTTTACCCTAAATTGTCTAAAAATGTAATTTAATTGGTTTTAATATTTATTTAAGGTATAAAAATGATTTCTACAAATTATTTAGTATTTTTAACTAATTAAAACTATTTTTCGGGAATTATTTTCAATTATATATATAATATACGGTTTTTCTAATAAAATGAGTTTTAATCGGTTTTTATAGTGTTTCAAGGTCAATTATGTAATTTCTATGTATGAAATGTATTTCTGTGATTTAAGGATATTTTTGTTGTATCTGGAATATTGTTCTGTGTTTGTGGACCCCGGTCGGTGGACTGTAGTTTGGAGTCCGACCGTGGAATTTTGATTGTGTTGAGCTCGTTTTTCGAAGTGTGTTTCTTTGCAGGGTCGGCTCTACTCTTTTGAGTAGAGAGATGTCCGTTTTACAGGGGAGGTTCTGCCGGATTTTCGGTAGGATTCTCGTAAAACGTGATATCCAGTCGAACCCTAATTTTCGATTCTGTGTTTAATACTCTAGATTGAATTCTAGGATTTCTGTTAGGTTTATTCTGATGTCGATTATTTATTGCTTGTTTAGTTGCACCGAGACCGAGGGCTAGTGGACCAGGCCCGTCGGACCTGTCTCGTGGAGCGCATTAGGTGAGTTACTATACTATATATATATGCTTAGGATGCATGATTTAGAAAATGCATGTTTTATTTTGACTGAATATGCATAAATAACGTGATTTATATTCAAGTATATTTTTGGTATATTTTTGGTATATAATAAATTATATACATGTTTTGTTAATAAAATATATTTAAAATATTTTTAAATATATTTTTAGTTTAATTCATGAATTGATTGGATTTATTTGACATATATATATACTCAAAATATACCTGGTTTATGTTTGGTATATTTTCGATATATATATGGTTTATATTGTTGTTTCACTTACATTCATGCATCATTTATTGTGAATGAATGATTTATATTATTAATGAAGGATATCAATAGAACGTGCTACCTAGTGGGCAGCACTAGGACCGAGTACGTACCGGTACGCCTATAGCTTTAGGCTATATTACTAACTATTTGTGGATATTGATTTGATATGATTATTTGATATGTGTGAGATGTGGTTTGGGTGTGATTGCTGGAGCTCGGTTGATCAAGTGTCTCGGGGCCAATCACACTGGCAGTTAGACTGCTGGAGCTCGGTTGACTTAGTGTCTCGGGGCCAGTCTACTGTCCAAATGGATTAAGTGGATATATTTGGAATAAGTGAGCCTATATGGCCAGAGTGTTGTTTAACACTATTATTCTGAGGTTGCGATATTCTAGGGTTCTATGTGATCCTTCATAAACTGTGATTTTCAATATATATATATAAAAAATGATTTTATTGCATCTGTGTGTAATTGCCTGTATATATACATATTATATATACTGTTGACTGTATGCATAGTCATTTAGAGTGTATGTATATATATTATAGTAATTCACTCAATGAGGTCTGACTCCCCTCCGTTGACTATTTTTCAGGAGAGTCAACATCCTCAGACCTCAGTAGCAGGTCGATACGCCGGATTTCTTCCGCCCCGGCTTCTTTATGTAAATTGTCTACTTGAGTCTTATTTATTTTATCTAGACACTGCAGTAGTTGTAAATTAAAGTATTGGATTTTATGTACTTTATTTTAAAGAGATGTATTATGTTGAAACTGGATTTGTATTAAAGATTATATTTATGTGATGAGATGAGATTTAGTTTAAATCCAGTTGATATGGAAAAATGATATTATGATTTTTATTTCCGCTGCATATTATATTTTTATTGTTATTATGGCATGCTTTATTTTATTTTTAGGCTTGCTACGGGTTTCGGATTCGAAAGAATTCCCGTTCCCTAGCGCCGGTCATGGCCCCTGTTTTGGGTCGTGACAACCAAGATGTCCTATTATCAGGATTTTGTTCTCTAATGGTTCTAGATCTTCCTGGAAAGAGTCTTGTTTGGGTTTGGGTTTGAGTTTGGTTACTCATGATGTCTTAGGCTTTCCTACAAATCAAAACTTATTCGTGGGCTTTTTGTCTTGAATAATTTTCTTTCCTGTATCAGAAGTTTCAATTTTAAGATTGCTAAGTCTTGAGGAAATAATGTCTAATTTTATCTTTATGTTTAGGGGTGTACCAGAAAATTTTATCTCTAATAAAATTTTTCTTGTTTCTATTTTATCAAGTCTTTGGTGGATATGAGCTAGTAAAGCAATGATAGTATTATTTTGGGCTATTATTATTTTGTCTGGTAAGGCTTGAACCTTAGAGTTATCTGTATAGCCTGTATCAAATTGGGTATGAGAGTCATTATATATGTGTGTGTATCCTATTGCCTCTTCAAAATATGTGTTTTTATAAAAGTCCATTAATATCCTAATATTGTCTTTTTTAAGTCTTTAACCATGTCTTTTATTAATATGATTTCTTTTTCAATTAGTGTCTGATTATGGTCCAGTTGTTGATCTAGTTTTTGAATTAATTGTCTTGTCTAATGCTCAGTTTCTTTTGGTTTATTTTCCAAAATTAATTGAGATAATATGTTTATATCCAAAATTAATTGTCTTGTCTGATGCTCTGATACCACTGGGGGTTAGAGGATACTTTTCAAAATTTTGATTTGCAAAGTATACTAGTGCCAAATGTCTTGGTCTCTAAAGGAAAAAATATTTTCCTAAAGAATTTTAAGTGCCTAGTGTCAGGTTAAAGTGAAATTATTACCTTACAGTCTTCTAAATGTTTAATTTGTCTTTTAGTCTTTTCAATGTCCCATTTAGCGATAGTAATGCTATGATTTGGTCATGTGTTCTTGATACCAGAAAAGTATAATGTGTTTCGTCTGGTAATTAAGTCAAGATATGTCTATATGTGTTCTTGCAAAATTAAATTTTCTTCAATTATTTTAAGATTTATGTTGTCTAAGATTTGCCTACTCATTAAAGTGTGCAGATTACTTGGCAGTCTTGTAAATGTCTTATTCTAAAAATTGTCTTTTCAATTTCTTTTTTAAGTGAATTTAGAAGCTGTTGTTTTTTAAGTCTGTCTAAGTATGTGCTTCTTCTAATGAGGCTACTGTATGTTGCTTGTAGATTGGAAAGTCTTATTTCTTATTGTGCTATTTGGTAGTCTATCCTATGGATTATGTGTCTTACATTCATGAAGAATCTGAGTCTGATTTTAATGTTTAGGAAACAAAAGGTTCTGTACTGAAAGTCTGTTCAAATGCTTGTATTTATGGGATATAATGAAATTGTCTAATTAATATGTCTAGTGTGTCTACAAGTTTTTGAAATAAAAAGATTCATCTAGAGACTTCGTTACAGTCACATTCTATGTCGTGATTTTCTATGTGATTATTGTCTTCAATGTCTATGTAATGGATTACTTCTTGTCTAAATTCGTCTAATGATTGTCTACTTTGTAAATCTAAAAGACAAAAATTTTCTAAAACTTTCTCTATAGTGGTCATGAATAGATACTGTTTTAATCAAAATATCAAAAGAAAGATTCATCCATAAGATACTCAGATAAATAATCAAAAGCATTCTTCATTTTCAGCCAGTTTATTATAATCTTTATACATGCATCATCCTAAATAATAGATATAACGAATGGATTAAAAATTTAAATAAGTAAACCAATAGTATAAAACTTAACCTATATATATTTAAGGATAAACTAGTGAGTTTCCCAGAAACTCTACCCGTTCATAATCCTTATCCACTGGAGTACTTTATAAGGCCTCTTTTTTATTACTCTTTTCCTCCCAAGGATAATACTAAGGAGTACTACTAGTTTTCTTTCCTTAACATATATAGTTTGAAAGGATTATATTATTGATTATAACTTATTTAAATTTTTCATGCAAAACTAATTATATCAAAGATAGAATCATACATATAAAAGTTTATAATAAAATACCTGGAATGAAGAAAACTTTCTTTTATTTATCTTTTCTCTCTGGATGAACCCTAAAGAGAGCTTAAAAATACAAAATTTAGAAGAAACTAATTTACAATACTTCTTATTTTGCCTGACTCATGAGGAAGTGATTTTTCTCCAGATCCCGGATGAGATGGATTTTCCTTATAAGTTTGCTTTGCTCTTAGTAAAGAGGGCTTTCAGAGTCTTCTATATATGTTATACTAGGGGAGGAGACCTCCTTATATAGCTGGAGGATAGAGGAAAAATTACATAAAATAACCTTTACTAGAAGGGCAATACAAGAAAAGTAAAAAAATTGATGCTTATCCGGATCATATAAGCACTAGTACAATTTATTTTTGTCTTCTCGTGGGTTGGCCCACTTTGTATAGTCTTTTCTTTATTAGCTTTCTTTATTCTCTACATGAAAGGTGGAGGGGTCCACCATTTATCTTCCGATGTCTATTGGAGAGTGTCTGCTGCCAAAAGTGGAGTGAGTGTCTGACTCAGTGTCTTTGCTTTTCTGCTCTTTTTTGTATAATGTCTCATACATTTTAACAATAGTATGAAACTCATTGGATCCTTTAAGGCAGAATTTAATTGAGCTAGACTCCAATAATCCTTTTGTAATATTAACTTTTTCATAATGGGTTCCATCATATAAGTCGTAAATGTCTGTTTCAGGCCCATTAATGTTAAAAAAAAAGTTATAAGTAGCTGTCCTGGCCTTCTAGTGAACTAGGGCTTTAGGCCACAGATTCTAAGGTAAAGTCCATAAAGTTTCTGGATGGAGATGTTCTGAGGGCATCTTTTTGTATCTCAGATGTCCAAGGGTATGGATAAATGCCATTGTATAACAAGGTTCTGTCTATCCAGCTATGTCTTTAGAGGGAACAACAGTTAATTTAACATGAATGGCATTATGGGCTGCTGCTTCAAGTAGTGGTAATTCAAGGATTTTTGCTAAATCAGTGATGTTGGATGGATCATGGATCCATAAGTCTGTCAAAAGTCCATGTTGGTAAAATTGAAGTGGACTAATTTTAACATTTTTGAATTTTTTACCAAATGGAAACCTGTCAACCCATATTCCACAGGATCTGAATGAATAAACAAGTTGATAGTGACAAGAGGATGTCTTTCCACATAAGTGGTGTTCTTTCCTGCAAGGATATCTATTATCACAATGAAAACTATAACCATAAAAAATGTCATCATTAATAGCATTACATTCAGCAAATTGGTCATTGTGACATAAGTCCAGAAATTCTTGGAGAATGATAAACTTTGTCTATGATGTATCCATTATGTCTTTGATCCATGTATTCAAAGAATAGGGGACATTTTGTTCATTCATCACAATCTCATTTTTTGTATTGTCTGTAGGAACTGTGTGTTTGGTGAGTGTCTTGGCATAAGATGTTCCTGGTTTAGAGAAGGATGAGGTGGAAGTTGGATCAACAAGTCTCTTTTTTGCTTCTGGGCCAATATAATATGGAGTGTTGGGTTGAAGATAGTATTGAAGGTCTTTTTGGGCTTCTTTACAATCATAAAAACCTTTAAATTTTGGTGTCTTTAATGTCTTGTCAAATTTGGTCATTTGCTTATGGACCTCAATTCTTTCATTAATCTCGGTCCAGTTGTCATAAATTCTTGCATATGGACCATTATAAAGAATATAGCACAAGAATTTTTTGCCCAATGGTGTCTGGGATGTTTGGAAATAATTAATTAAGGCATTAATTACTCCCATTTTCTTGGCAATTCCCCTTTCCTCAGTAAGGAGATTCCAGATACTGTCTATTATGCAAAGTTATGGACCACTGAAGTCTTTTCTTTCTGTAAAATTAAAAGTATGAGTGTCTTTAAAGACAGGCAATTCTTGTTGACCAAACTTCATAGTTGCAACAGTTACATTTGTCTTGATGTAAATTGTAGGTTTTTTAGTACCCATGTCTTTTCCAGATGGAAATGTCTTAATGTCTGAGTTTTGATTTTTAGCACCAAAACCAAGTCTTTCTTTGGTGTCTGAGGATTTTTCCTTTGGATTACCCTGTAAACACATCAAAAGATTAGTCTGCATAAATTGTCTACAAGAGTATTTTTCTTGTCGTCTATATGTTCAAAAGAAGGTTTAACACCTTTGTTCGTGATTAAATTTACAAAATTTAACCATCTATTTGCATTAATCTTCTTTTCTATTTGTTTATTGTAAAATTTTACAATTGCTTCACAGTCTGTCCTAATTGTAAATGGTTTGTCATAAATGTATAAATAGAATTTTTCAATTCCATTTATTACCGCCAATATTTCAAAATCTAAAGATGTAATGCCTTTTTCTTTATAAATACCTGAAGAGTATCTACAAATTTGTTCTTCTGTCTTAGGTGAATACTTATGAGGTTTTGCATATAATACAGCTCCCCATCCTAATTCACAACCGTTTGTTTCTACAATCATGTAATCTGTGTTTGAAGGAAGTCTAAGTAGAGGAAGATTTTGTACAAGTTTTTTAATGTCTTGTATTATTCTAATATCCTCATTATTAAAATGTCTTTGTCCTTTGATAGAAGTCTTATTGTATAAGGGCCCAGTTAGTTTAGACAAGTCTTTAATAAAAGGCCTAGCATAGTTTAAGAGTCCTAAGAAGGCCTGCAGTCTTTTAAGTTCCTCAATTTTATCAGGAAATTCTAAGATCTTCCTAGTAATATGAGGTTGTAATTTTATTTTTCCTTGTCCTATTTCAGAGCCTAGGAATTCAATATGTCTTTTATTGAGAACCATTTTCTTTTTAGATATTATCATTCCATGGTTTTCAAATATGTTAAATATAGAATGTAAGTGTGCAATATCCTCTTTTTTAGTTTTTGAGAAAACTAAAATGTCATCAATATACACACAAGTAAATGTACTACAATGTCTAAATGCTTGATCCATTTTTCTTTGAAAAATTTATGGAGCATTTTTTAGTCCAAATGGCATTACTAACCATTAAAAATGTCTATTAGGGCAACTAAAAGCTGTCCAGGGAATATTGTCTTCATGCATTTTAATTTGCCAAAAACCTGATTTTAAATCAAATTTACTGAAAATTTTTACATTTTGTATTTTATTTATTAAGACATCTTTGTCTGGGATTTTATAACCATCTTCATGTGTGTTGTCATTAAGTCTTTTGTAATTGAACACCATCTTAGATTATCCTCTTGTAAGTTCTGATTCTTTTTAGACAATAAAAGCTAGTGATCTATGTCTAGATGTACTTTGTCTTCTAACATGTAAGTCTAGGAGTTGTTTAATATGCATTTTGCATTCTTCTATCTCCCAAGTGTTAAATTTAATCTTTCCTGCTTTAATAGTTAAATCAGGATTAATTATGTCTAACTTACAAGTTATTTTGTTTATGTTCCAATGTCTAGTAGGGTTTTCTCTTATAGTCCCTAATTTGCCAAGTCTATTGATTATGTCGTCTAATTCTATGTGTTGTTCTAAGGTTTTTCTAACCTTAGATAAGTCTACTATGTCTACTAAGTCTATATCCCTAGATTCTTCAGAATCAGGAATATTTTCTGGAGTATCTGTTTCTTCTCCTATTAGGAAATTATCTTGATCGTAATTTTTACATTGTCCTTTAATTATACAATTACAATTTTCCAATTTGTCTTTTTTATTTTCAGGAAAATTTGGCAGTGGAAGTGGTACCCTATAATTCTCACCATGCGACATGAGCGCATATTCTGATATTACAGGGCTAAGTATGGGTTTTCTAACAAAGAAAACATAGTCATTTGTTGCCAAAAGGCCACCCATGTCTCCAAATAAAAATGATAAGCCTAAAATCATTGTGTGTGTGTGTGTGTATATATATATATACACACACACACACACATATACACATAACAATAATAAAATAACCTAAGTTTAAAATAATGCTATTAATAATAATAAATAATAATAATAATGATGTCATAAAAAATATTGACAATTAAAATAAAATCATGTACATGCATGTAATAATGACAACATAAAAATAATAAAATAATTAATATCGCTAAGATCTCGATATATATATATATATATATATATATATATAATTTTCATGTTAATTTTTAAAAATATTCATGTTATTACAGTCTTCCCCTTTACAAAAATTCATCCTCGAATTTTAAAGAAAAGCAAGGAAGTACAAGGTTTATTGATGAAAAAGATAGGGCTAGGAGGCTTGCATCTTGGATTCTGTCTCCCATATAAAGTCTTCAGTTGTGTGGTTACTCTATAAAAATTTTACCATTGGAATCTCCCTGGAGCAAAGCTAATGAACCTGGCGATCCTCAATCACCATTCAATAATCCTCGTAAGATAGATCTTCATTGAGCTCCACTACTTGAGGTTAAAGTATGTGAGAGAGATCAAGAATATATTTTCTTAGCATAGACATATGGAACACTAGGTGGATTAAAGATAACTCAGGTGGCAACACCAGTCTATAGGCCACTTCTCCAACTCGTGACCGTATCTCGAAAGGTCCAATATATCTAGGACCTAACTTACCCTTCTTACCAAACCTCATGACTCCTTTCATTGGAGATACCTTCAAAAACACCATATCTCCAACTAAAAAGGAAACATCTTTCCTTTTAGGATCAGTATAACTCTTCTGCCTGCTGAAAGTTATCCTCAACCTCTACTAAATGATAGGGACTTTCTCAAAAATAATCTACACTAGCTCTGGACCTAATAGTTGTCTCTCACCAATTTCCCAACACAAAGGTGATATGCACTTCCTACCATACAGCGCCTAATACGAAGCCATTTCAATACTTGCATAATAACTATTGTTATATGCAAATTCAATCAGTGGCAAGTGGTTATCCTATTCACCTCTAAAATCCATCACACACATTCTGAGCATATCCTCTAAATTCTAAATGGTCCTTTCAAACTGACCATCAGTTTGAGGATGGAATGATGTGCTAAAATCTAACCTTGTACCCAAGGCTTTATGTAACTCTTGCCAGAAACTAATGTAAAAGTGGCTCATCTATTAGATATTATGCTCCTAGGAACTCTATGAAGACAAAAAATTCTGCTAACATATAACTGTGCTAACCTATCAGTGGAGTGTATCTTCTTTATCGACAGAAACTGAGCTGGCTTAGTTAACCTGTCAACTATCACCCAAATTGCATCAAATTCACCTATCGTCTGAGGCAAACCAATCATAAAATCCATGGAAATCATATCCCACTTCCACTCTGGGATAGGCATGGGCTATAACAATCCTAAGGGTCTCTAATGCTCTAATTTCACCTGCTGACATATGAGACAGCTGAATACAAATTCTGCAACATCTTTCTTCATTCCATTCTACCAGTATGTATCTTTTAAATTATGATAAATTTTGATAGAACCTGGATGAATATTGTAAGCAAAAAAATATGCCTCTTTTAAGATCTCTTTTCTCAGATCATCAACATTTGGCATACACAACCGAGTACCCAAGCATAGAACACCCTCACTATCAATCATAAACTCTTAATATTGACCCTGTTGCACTTGAAATAAGATTCTCTATAGTTGTAGGTCCCTTCTTTGAGCTACTTTAACTCTGTCCAAGTACAGTGATCGTACTTTGAACTAAGCTAAAAGGCATTTCTTAGTCACTTTCCACTGCAAAACCTAATCAATCAGCTCATGCAACTCCTGAATAATCGACCTCCTCTCAGTATTGATATAGAAAAGATTGCCTACTGATTTTTTGCTTAAAGAATCTTTTGTTACGTTCACCTTGCCTGGATGGTAAAGAATCAAAAATCATAGTCCTTCAGAAGTTTTATCCATCTTCTTTGCCTTAGGTTCAAATATCTCTGCTTAAAGATATACTTCAAGCTCTTGTGGTAGGTGTATATTTCACAAGTGATACCGTATAGGTAATGCCTCTAAATCTTTAGTGCGAATACAACTGCTACCATCTCTAGATCATGAGTGGGATAATTCTACTCATGCTTCATCAACTACCTTAAAGCAGAAGCAACCACTCTGTCATTCTACATTAGCACACAATCCAATCCTACATGGGAAGCATCACAATACACTGTGTATCCATCATCACTAGAAGGCAAAGTCAACACTAGTGCCGAAGTTAATAAATCCTTAAGCAACTAGAAATGCTCCTCACATTTGTCAATCCACACAAATCTAATATTTTTCTGAGTTAGTCTAGTTAAAGGAGAGGTAATCTTGGAGAAATCCTTCATAAATCTCCTATAATAGCCCTCTAAACCCAGAAAACTTCTCACTTCTATAACCGTTGTGGGTCTTGGCAACTCAGTGATCACCTTTATCTTCATGGGATCTACCTGAATGCCATCTTTGGATACCACATGGCCTAAGAATGCCACTTGGTCTAACCATAACTTACATTTCAAAAACTTGGCATACAGCTGGTGCTCTCTCAAAGTCTGCAGGACCAATCTCAAATGCATTGCATGCTCTACCTTATTCTTGGAATAGTACAAAATGTCATCAATAAACACGATCACAAATCGGTCTAAGAATGGCCTAAACACCTTGTTCATCAAGTCCATAAAGGTTGTTGGGGTGTTAGTCAACCCAAAGGACATCACTAGAAATTCATAGTGGTCATACCTAGTCTGTAATTATGACTTAAGTACATCCTCACTTCTAATCCTCAACTGATGTTACCTAGATCTCAAGTCAATCTTAGAGAAATACCGAGCTCTTTGTAACTAATCAAACAAATCATTAATCCTAAGGAGTGGATACTTGTTTTTGGCAGTAACCTTATTTAATTATCTGTAATCAATACAGAGTCGAAGACTACCATTCTTCTTCTTCACAAAAGAACTGGAGCACCCCAAGTATATGTGCTAGGCTGAATAAACCCCTTATCCAACAAATCCTATAATTGCTCTTTCAGCTCCTTCAGTTCTACAAGTGCCATCCTATAAGGTGGCATAGTGATAGGATCTGTACTGGGCACAACATCAATACAGAATCCTATCTCCCTATCCGATGGCAATTTAGGTAACTCTTCTAGAAAAACATTTGAGATTTCACATACCACTGGTACCCTTTCCACTAATCCCATTTCTGCTTGAACATCTCTAACTATAGCTAGATAGCTTTGACACCCTCTACTAAGCATCTTCCTAGCTGTAATAGCAGAAATAAGGATACGAGGTATGGAACTCTCACTACCTCTAAATTTGAATTCCTCAATTCTAAAAATCACCTCCTTCACTTGACAGTCGACAAAAGCATAATATTAGGAAAACCAATCCATTCCTAGAATCACATCAAAGTCAATCACATCTAGAAGGACCAAGTCTGCCAAAAACTCTCTACCTTCAACCAACACAGGACAAAATGGAAAGAAGATGTCCATCTCCAACTCATTACTAAGCAAAGTCAAAATAGACAAAGGAAAACTCATCTTGGAAGGAAGACAAGCCACTTTGGAAGCAAATAAAGTAGATATAAATGAATACGTAGCACCTAGATCAAATAAAACTCTAGCCTCAGAGCAACAGACTGGAATAATACCTGATACCACTACATTAGATGCCTATGCATCCTAAGGAATCAAGGTAAATGCCCTAGCCTATCCACGTCCTGGCTGTTGTGAGGCGAACGGCTGAGAATATCCTCTACCTCAGCCTTGCTGACTTGTAAACTGAATCGGTTACTGCTGAGGGTACATAGGGGTCTAATGCTGCTAAGGCACCTGCTGCAAAGGCTAGAAAATAAAAGGTGAATATCCCTAAGCTAAGGACAGCTTGAATCCATAATTCGAACAGGCTCTAGCAAAGTGTCCAAACTAACCACACTTAAAACACGCTCCTGGCATCAAGTGATAAGAACCCTAATGCACTCTCCCACATGTGGCATATGCACTAGCTCTGAACTATTTTCTCTACTGAGAAGGACCTGGTAACTGAGCACTCGTGTTGCCTATCTAAAACACTGGCTGCTGCACCCTCTGAATAAGTCTGACAATGCCACTATCATAAGGATTAGGTATAGTGTCGTGTCGAATATGTCTCCACTCTAGCTGTCTCACCTCCTCCATAATACTCTCCAAACTACGACCCTTTGGTCAAATGCCAATATAAGCTGGGCCTAACCCAGTCATATATAGCTCAACTGCTCTAGCAACATCCTGCCTCACATCCTCAGCATGTCTCATCAATTTGTAGAACTTCGAGTGTAGTCCTCAATTGATCGATCTCTCCTATCTATATTAACAACTTCCATTTATAGTTCTCTCTGATAGATGAAGGACAGAAGAATCTCATAAACTGCTCCTTAAAACCCAACCAAGTCATTGTGGTCATGAAGGGATGGATGGACTACATAAACCAGTCTTGAGCTGCAGCCAAGATGGATAACTCCACAATCATGATCCTCTGATAATCAGAATACCCAAATCTGGTCCTAGACTCAATAGTGTTAATGAAATCCAATGTGTCTCCAATACCACCAAAATAAACTCATCCCACTCTAGAGTATAACAATGTAGCATTGCATCTGACATCCCCTAACTCTATCGCTGAAGCATCTGCTGCACTATAGGCATCACCTAATTAAGAGCTATCAAGCCCTAATTAATACCTGTCATGCCAGCTGCAAAAGCTACAGGATCCTTTACTGGAATCTGAGGCTCTACTTACGGTTGATCCTGCCTTTGAGCTGCTACTACTCTAGTACTACCCGACCTCTACCTCTACCTCTACCCCTACCTCTAGGTGGAGGGGCAGAAGGAAGATTCTCATCCTGAAATGACTATTCACTGTCACCATGCTCTACATCAGTAGTAGAGGCATTCCGAGCACACCATATTCTAAAAAGATAAGAAACCCCAAATTCAAAACTAAACAAGAACATAGACGCAGACGCAGAATCCTAAAGATAAGAAAATCTACAAGTAACTAATAACAAACTAAGTACCACAGTAACATCAGAAAAGACTGACATCGACAGTCAAAAGCATGAAAAATGAGCCAAACCTCTGATACCAACTTTATCACGATCCGAACCCAAGGGCATATGACTGGCACTAGGGAATGGGAAAACTTAAAGCTATAGAAACCCATAGTAAGCCTTAAAATAAAAATGCAAAATATTTCACTTTAAAACCTTACAATAAAATAATTTAACCATAATGCACATTATCAAACTGATTTTTCTCAATTTAAATAAACCATGCCATCGTCATGTATAAATAAACATCATCAGTTATACAAAATAGTATCTGAATACATTACTCATAAATACATAATATTCAAATTAAAGTATGCAATTATGCAGTTTCTCTTCTGCAATACACATGTACTAATACAAACACAACTATATAGACCTACATAAGATAGCCGGTGAAGAAGCCACTCAGCGTAAGGAAGTAGGCCTAACAAAAGACTCCCAAACTGCTTAAAAAAATAAATTGAGGGGAGTCAAACCTCACTGAGTAAGCTAATAAAAAAAATGAATGCGGTTTGAAAATCTCCTTTAAAATAAGTTTTTATGAAAATATAATATATTTATAATTTTATTCAAATAATTTGATATACATATAAGAAACCCATTTTCAAAAGGAGGAATAATTTTAAATGTTTTTAAAACATTCTAGTATAAAAACTAGGTAAAACCTTAGTCCTCAATTCTAACAGCCACTCAGCTCACCTAAATCCATGATTGTCGGATTGACCCGATGTCACACTTTATGAGAAATCTACCAAAAATTTGGCAAAGTCTCCTTTGTAAAACAGATATCCCACTACTGAAGTAGAGTCAACCCTATAAGCAAACACACTTTTGAACTTTACACAAGCTCAACACCTCGGATTAGGACCCCGAACTACATAATTCCTAACCAAAGTTCACAATATACAATAAAATAAATATTAAATAATAATATGTTACAATTATTAAAAATCCATAAAAATCAAGAATAAATTACAATATAATTTATTTAAATATCAAATCACTAATTATAAATTTTTTTCACAACAATTAATAAAAATCTCAAATAATTAATATAATTGTATAAAAATCCAATTTTTTCAAATATTCAATATAAAATAGTCACTTTCACATTTAATTATTCAAATAGCTTAATTACATAATAAAAGTAATTTAAAATCCATTTAATCCCTAAAATAGCAAATAATATATTATTTGAATATAATTTTCAAAAATTAGTATTAATTAGCTAAAAATAATAAATAATTTATAAAAATTAATTTAATACACTATAAAATTCTAAAATCATTTAAAACATAATATTTAACTATATTTTCAACAAAATCACACAATTAACCTATAATTCCAAAAATCACATAATATTAATAATTCCTCAAAAATTATATAAATTCACTAAAAATTATTTTATTAATACAAAATTTACCAACTTAAATTACTAACACTAATTAACTCCATTTCCAACCAAAATAATTAATTAACATAATTAACAAAAATTCAATTTATATTATTAAAATATTCAAAAATACCCATAAATCAAATTAATTCAAAAAAATACACAAAAATTATTTTTGGGAAGCTTGAGCTAAATACAACAACTTTACTAAAGAGAAAAACCATGGATAAAAGCCAAAAATTAAATAAAAATACAAAACCCTAATTAGACAAATAAAAACTAGCTCAAAACTCAAAACCAAGGGAGAATGAGCTTCAATGGAGGTCAGAAATGGACTCATTGAAGCTTAAGGAGAATAGTAAGCCCAAGATCACAAGCTGGTTCCACCGGAGTTAACACCGGCGACGTGAAGCTCCTTTTTGGCTGCTGCTGCAACTCGTAATCCTGGCGGCTTCAGGCGATCCTTGGGCGATGAAGAGGTGGAGGGTAGTCGACGGTGATGACAAGTGGTGGCTATGGCGTCCAATGTGGGTGGGTGGTGCTACTGGTTGGTTTTGCATAATAAAGGGAAGAAAATGGTGTGAAGAAGAGAAAATAAATGGAGGGGAAGGAGTGAGTTGGTTGATCCGATGTTTTGATACTTTTGACCAATTTTCTTATATATATTACTTAACTTTAAATCACAAATAAATATATATACACACACACACACATATATATATATATATATACACATGCATAACACACACATATATACACATAACAATAATAAAATAACCCTAGTTTAAAATAATACTATTAATAATAATAAATAATAATAATAATAATAATGATGTCATAAAAAAATATTGACAATTAAAATAAAATAATGTACATGCATGTAATAATAATAACATAAAAATAATAAAATAATTAATATTGCTAAGATCTCGATATATATATACATAAATAATTTTCAAAAATACTCAGGTTATTACATATCTAATTTTATTTATATTAGATAAAATATAAGTAGACCTAATTAAAATAGAAAAATATATATTTTTAACAAAATTAACACTAAAAGTTTAATTAATTTAATTTTATTAGAGATAAAATAGAAATTAACATAATTAAGATAGGATTCATACTTTCAATTAATTTAGAATTATATGTTACTTAATTTCATTTTTATTAGAGATAAAATAGCAGTTAACCTAATTAGAATAAAAAATATATACTTTCAATTAAATTAGAATTACATAATTAATTATATATATATATTTAACTTTATTAGAGATAAAATAGAAGTTAACCTAATTAAAATAGAAAACATACTTTCAATTATATTTTAATTAAATTAATTTTTATAAAAGATAAAATAAAAGTTAACCTAATTAGAATAGACAATATATTTTTAATTAAATTAGAATTTTTATTAGAGATAAGATAAAAGTTAACCTAATTAAAACATGAAACGTACTTTCAATTAAATTAGAATTATATTTTAGTTAATTTAATTTTTATTAGAGATTAAATAGAACTAACCTAATTAAAATAGGAAATAGACTCTCAATCAAATTAAAATTATATTTTAATTAATTTAATTTTACTTTTATTAGTAAATGACTAAATTATTCAATTTTTATATAATAATGAGTAAAAACTCTTTCGTAATTTTGCCTATTCCTCCTTCATACATATATAGATAACTAGTAAACAACCACGTATTTCACACGTGAATAAAAAATTTATTAGACTCATGATATATAATAAATAAATAAATAAATATATTATTATTATTATCATTAATTAAAAATTTTAAAAATAATAAAAGTATTATTTATTTATATAAAAATTTGATATTAATTTAATATAGTTATAATTCATTATATTTTATAAATCTTTTATTAAATTATTCTATAACATTCCCGCAATATTTTTTATAAAAAAAATATTATGGTCATAATTAATCATAAGAAAATAAAAAATCATTAGTTATTTTTTAATAAAAAAAATAAGAATAATAAAAGTTATATTTTCTTTATATAACAATTTAAATATTGCAACCCCATTAAACTTATAAAAAAATTTTAATAAATTTCTTATTTGAGCTATGGCACTTTATTTCTTCAATATTTTTAATATTAATACTTTGATTTGCTCAAAAATTAATTTAATGTAATTTTTAAGTTTAACTAATAATTAAATAATAAATATTAATTAATTTAATTTGAAATTTCTTATGCTATTTTTCATTAAAAGAAATCTAAAAATGGTAATTATACTACTTTTCTTATAGAAAATATACTTTCAAACAACATATATGCACTATTTGTTATTCATTAATTTTTAATTTATAAAAATATCTACATTTAAAACAAATTATATACTTTTCCTATTTTCATAAAATTTATTAATTTTGATTTTAATTATTTACTTATTAAATTTAATATAATAAGACTTATAAATTTATATTATCTAATTTGATTTATATTAGATAAAATATAAGTTGAACTAATTAAAATAGAAAAATATATATTTTTAACAAAGCTATCACTAAAATTTTAATTAATTTAATTTTGTTAGAGATAAAATAGAAATTAATATAATTTAGATAGGAAACATAATTTCAATTAAATTAGAATTATATGTTAATTAATTTTTTTAGAGATGAAATATAAGTTAGCCTAATTAGAATAAGAAATATACTTTCAATTAAATTAGAATTACATTTTAATTAAGTTAATTTAATTTAACTTTGTTAGAGATAAAATGGAAGTTAACATAATTAAAATAGGAAATATACTTTCAATTATATTAAAATTATATTTTAATTAAATTTATTTTTATTAAAGATAAAATAAAAATTAATCTAATTGGAATAGACAATATACTTTCAATTAAATTAGAATTTTCATTATATATGAAATAGAAGTTAACCTAATTAAAATAGGAAACATAATTTCAATTAAATTAGAATAATATCTTAGTTAATTTAATTTTTATTAGAGATAAAATAGAAGTTAATCTAATTAGAATAAGAAATGCACTTTCAATCAAACTAAAATTATATTTTAATTATTTTAATTTTAATTTTATTAGTAAATGACTAAATTATCCAATTATTATATAATAATGAGTGAGATTTTTTTTTCATAATTTTACTTGTAAGAAAATAAAATTACCTTTGTAAATAGAACAATGAACATTTGATAATGCAACAATTGGCTTCCCCTAACTATTTCTAACCAATTCTTCAACAATTTCTCCTTCATTTTCAGCTAGATCATCCCATAAAACTAATTCCAATTTTGTAATATATATATATATATATATATATATATATTAAAGGATAGTATAATTAAAAAAAACTAAAAAAATAATCACCTATCATTAATGATTGTAGCACTTCTCCTCCCACCACCATTCTTTGTTTTGAAAATTGGGTTAATATGAACCACAATACCTAAAAAATTTGTAAAAGAACATAAAAAATATAAATAAAATAATTCCTTACATGTATATTATAATATAAAATATTACAATTACAATATTAAAAAATATGACCATACCATATATATTTTTTTTCTTTTCTTCTTTTTCTTCGCTTCCTCCAATTGCACTTTCTTATCAAGAAATTCATCTTTCTTTGCATATACTCATTTGCACCCAATTGTTTTCTATCCCTTTGAAAGACTAGCTAGTTTTCATGTCTGATTCTTTTGAAGGGACTGTATTTCTTCATTCATGGCAATCCTCTACTTTTCATGTTCTAAACTTTTGACTACTTCATTATAAGTGGCAGGAATGTCATCAATTGTAATTAGTGATGCAGAAGAGACCATATCAGCATAACGAGCAGGTTGTATAATAGTCCTCTTTCCATTCCTTAATGCAATTGATTCATGTTGTTGTGGAGGTTCTTGGGTTTGAACCTCTCCTTCATTTGACTCTTCTTCTACCATAAAAGAGTCATCATCAGTTTCTTTATTAGTTGGTATAATTCTTTTGCCATCAAACTCCACATGTTTAGGAATACCATCTTTTTGCTCCATCTTTTCAGAAATCACCTTTCTCAGTATAGTAGATACATCAATGGTAATATCCCTATTGAAGATTGCTTTCTTTATTTCTGGACACCAAAGACAATAGCCTTTCACACCAAATGTGATCCTCATAAAGATTGCCTTATTTGCTCTTGGATCCAACTTTGACTCCTTAATATGGTAATATGCAGTGGAACCAAACACATGTAAGGAATCATAATCTATAGCAAGCTTTCCAAACCATTTCTCTAATGGCATTTTACCACTAATGGCATTTTACCACCAATGGCATTTTACCACCAATAGCAGTCGATGGTAATCGGCTGATAAGGTGACAAGCATAAACTACAGCCTCAGCCAAAAATTCTTTGCCTAACCTAGCACTGGACAACATACACTGAACCTTCTCCAGCAATGTCCAGTTCATTTGCTCTACCACCCTATTTTGTTATGGTGTATATCTGACAGTGAAGTGCCTAACAATACCTTTATCTTCATCGATTTTCAAAAATGGATCATTTTTTAACTCTCCATCATTGTTTATACGGAGACGTTTAACTTTTCTGCCTATTTAAGTCTCCATTATCTTTTTCCATTTAGGGAAAATTTCTAGCACCTCATCTTTTACCGTCATTGTATACACCCATATTCTTTAAGAAAAATCATCAACAAAGGAAATATAATAGTGTTTCCCTCCCAATGAAGCATTCTTGAAAGGCCCCTACACATCTAAATGAATATAATCTAGAATACCCTCAGTATCATGGATGGCTATTCAAATTTCACCTTTGTCTTCTTCCCTTTAATGCAATGCTTACAAAAATCCTATTTGTAAGCCCAAGCTCCTTTCAATAATCCTTGATCTATCAAAAATTTTAAGGATTTTTCTCCAGTATACCCAAAGAGCATATGTCATAGCCTAGTTGTTTCTAACTCCTGATCATTAGTAAAAGCTGCCACTGTTGTTGTCCCAATAATTATACTACCTAAAAATTAATACACATTATTTATTTTCTAAATTCCTTTCATTATCAAAAGTGTCCTAAAGATTATTCTCATTAACCCATCTTTTGCCCTTACTTCGAAACCTTTTGACTCTAAGGTTCCCATAAAGATGAGATTCCTCATCAAATCCAGCGGATAATGAACACCTGTAAAGGTTCTGATTGATCCATCTTGATTGCTAAAGCGAATTAAACTAATCCCATGTGTGTTAAGAAGGGCATTGTTAGCTGTGTAGACAACTCCACCTTTTAGTTCTTTAAAGTTAAAGAACCATTCTCAATTGGGAGTCTTATGGTGACTATAAAATGAATCTAACAATCGTGAACTCGAACAGCTGGTTGATGGTGTAGCAACAATTGAAAGATCTAAATCTACATCATCAGACTCAGTGTCATGACCCAAAACAGGGGGTCATGACCGACGCTAGGGAACGGGAATTCTTTCGAGGCCGGAACTCATAGCAAGCCTAAAAAAATAAAAGCATGCAATAAAATAGAATAAATAAAATATTATTCAGTGAAAATTAAATCTCACAAAATCACATCTTATATATAAATAAAATCTTTAAGTACAAATTTTCAGTGTAACACTCTGAAATTTAAATCTCATACAATTATAATAACAAATACAACCCACAACAGATTTAAATACAACTACTACTGAAGTGTCTAGAGTACAAAATAAAACTCAAGTAAGTGATTTACATAATAAAGTCGAAGCGGAAGAAATCCGGCATACAAGTCTACTGCTGAGGTCTGAAGATGAAGACTCTCCTGAAAAATATCAACGGAGGGGAGTCAGACCTCACTGAGTGAATTATTATAATATATATACCCGTGTAGCTAAATGTCAAATGCAAACACTCAAAAGTATATATAATAAATATATATACAGGAAAATACATACAGATGCAAAGAAAATCATTTTAATACTGAAAATAATCAGTTTATGAAGGATTAAATAGAACCCTATATTTTTGCAACCTCAAATATCAATAGAACTCGCTTTAGCCATACAGGCCCACTTAGTTCCAAATAATTCACTTAACTGGACAGTAGACTGGCCCCTAAACACTAAGTCGACCAAGCTCCAGCAGTCTAACTATCAATGTGATTGGCCCCAAGACACTTAGTCAACCAAGCTCCAGCAATCACACTCTCAATCACATCTCACATCAATCAAATCAATCAAGTCATAATTTCCTCAAATAAGTTAGTAATTCAACCTATCATCTATCGTATCGGTACGTACTCGGCCCTAGTGCTGCCCACTAGGAAGCACATTCTATCGATATCCTTCATTTATATTAAAACATACATTCAGGAAAATAAATGATGCATTATGATATTTAAAATAAACAAATAAACCATATATATACCGGAAATATACCTAAAATAAACTAAGTATATTTCAGGTATATATACGTATAATCAACTCAAATAAATCATGGAATATATTAAATTAACCCAATAATATATTTGAAAACAAGCTAGATTTAATTGAAAAGGAAAACATACATTTATTTCATAATATACTGAAAATATACTAAAAGTATACCTAAAATATATTTAAACATTCAAATAGCCAATTATACAAAAATTTCTATTTAAAACATAGAATTCTAAAACATGCAACCTAAGCAATGCATATACATTATAATAACTCACAGTTGTACGCTCCACGAGACAGGTCCGACGGGCCTAGTCTACTAAGCCTCGATCTCGGCGTAACTAACAAATAAATAATAACATAAAAATCAGTATAATTCTAACTTAACTTCTAGAGACTCGATCTAGGATTCAAAACACAGACAGAGAATATGAATTAGACCCGACGTCATGTTTTACGAGAATTCTATCGAAAATTCGACAGAACCTCCTCTGTAAAATGAACATCTCTCTACTTAAAAAGTAGAGCCAGTCCTGCAAGAAAAATACACTTCGAATAGAATTCACAAAATATTCACATAACCCTCAGTCGGGATCCTAAACTGCAAATTTCACTGACTGAGGTCCACAATTCACAATAAAATACGCAAAATATATTAAAATTTCATAAATACCAAAAATACCCTTTTGATACCAAAATGTAGCAAATTTAAATATTTAACATTAAAAATACTTATTTCACCGATATTTACTTAAAAACCCTAATATTCATATAATATTATTAAAATCGATATATCTCAATAAATTCACAAATATTAATGAAAATTTGTTTTATAAATCCAAATTACTCGATTAGTCCAAAAACATATCAAAAGTTACTAAAAACCCATTTATTTACAAAAATAGTATATTATATATAATTTGAAAATAATTTTCAAAAAATAGTTTTAATTAGTTAAAAATATTAAATAATTTTTAAAAATCATTTTTATATCTCAAATAATTATTAAAACCAATTAAACTTAAAATTTAACTAAAATTACTACCAAATTACCAAAATACCCCTAGTATATAAAAATTCACATAATATACTATAAATACTCAAAAATTCAATAAAAATTATATAATTACCCTAAAATTATTTTCTCAACATATAATTCAATAAAATCAACAATTACACCTAATTAATCAATTAATTTTAACAAAATACATATATAACCTATATTTCCAAAATTGACATAAACTAAATAAAATTATAAAAATTACAAAAAAATCATAAAAATTATAAAATTAATTATAAAATTAATATCAACCACCATAAACACTAAAAATCACAATTTCACAATTTATTTAATTAATTTACGAAAATAATAAAATAATCAAAAATTCACAAAAATTAAAATAAAATCCAAAAATTCAAAAAAAAAATTCCATGAAGATCAAGCTACTAGAAGCAACTTTTGTGAAGGAACTAAGTCTGAATCAAACAAGAATTATCGGAAAAAAAAAATCAAAAACTCAAGAATGGCAGAAATGAAAATCAGCTCGAACCTTCACCACCACACATTTTCCAGCCAAAAGGAGCTTGGAATAAGAACCATCGGAGCTCAGGGAGTCGATAGAGACGAGCGGTGCACAAAATGGTTGCTAAAAAAGCGATCAACGGCAAAGAGCTCCACACGCTGCCGCTGCGATTTCAGGCGATCCGGTTGGCTTTTGGCGGTCTAACCATGTTGGGGAGGGAGAGGGAAGAAGGGGGAGGAGGTTGGCAGCGGTTGGTGGCAGCAAGGGGCGGTCCGACATGGTGAACCGAGAGGCATAGTGAGGGTAGGGTGCAGGATGGCGAGAGGGAAGAAGGAGCTAAGTTTTTGGTTCAATATGTATATTATACATACATAAAACTATAGTATATAAACATTATTTAATAATAAAATAATGTATAACTTAAATATAAACCACATGTTTCTTTAATATATATATATACACACACACACAATATATCCATGCAAAATGCGCTTAATAAAATAGTAATATAAAAAAAATAAATTACTCTAAGTTTAATACTGATAAAATGATGTCGTTCAAGTAATAAATATAAATAATATAAATAAATTATTCGAAGCACTAAGTCTCAAAATAATATTCATAAGAAACCCTAATAATATTCATGCACGCATATATATATATTGACTCAAGAAACAAAGGTCAATAATGTAATTTACTACAATAATAATATTAAAATTATTAATGCCCTAAATTTAAATATTATTAAAATATTATTTTTCAAAATAATAAGTTTCGGGATAATTTTTACGTAAATAACTATAAGTAAACATAAAAATAACGTTAATTATTCACAAAATAATCAAATAATCTAATATATCATTTAAAAACTCAAGTTGTTACACTCAACTATATTTGAATTTAAGACAGCATTTCCCTTTCCTGGTTTACCTTTGTCCTTTAGCTTGGGACAATCTTTCTTTCGATGCCTTTTTTCTTTACAAAAGGCACATTGATCTTTGCTCACTTTGGACTTCAACTTTGACTTTGATCTCCCTCTCCTTCCTTTATTCTGACTTTGCGAACGGCCTCTAATAATAAGAGCTTCTGCTTCAACATTTGTATTTTCTTGCTTTTCTTTCTTTCATAATTCATAATTATACAAGGTTGCAATTACTTCACTTAGAGACATAGCAACCTTCCCATGAAGCAAAGTAGTTTCAAGATACTCAACTCATCAAGAAGTGATCCCACCAACATTGGAGCCAGATCTTCATCATTAAAAGTCATGTCCATGTTCATCAAATCAGTTATCAGCTGATTAAAGCTAATAATATGATCATTCATCCTGGTACCTGATACATAGTTAAAGCAGAATAATCTCTTTTTCATGTAGAGTTCGTTCTGACTGCTTTTCTTCAAGAATTTCTCCTTTAGTGCCTTCCATAATTTACTTGTAAAAGTTTCTTTAGAAAATAAATACTTTTGCTCTCCATAAAGACATGATCGAATTTTACCACATGCTAATCTATTGATCATCTTCCATTCTTTCTCCTCAATGTTATCTAGTTTCTCTCCTTCAATAGCAATGTCTAGACCTTACTGAAAGAGGGCATCTAGAACCTCACTTTACCACATACTAAAATGACTAGGGCCATCAAAAATCTCCACTATAAATCTTGCATTTGTCACAACAGTTCTTGCCAAAATTGAAGATGATGAAGCTATTGACATTGATATGGATACTTTTGTGTTGTCTGTCATTTCTGCTACAAATTCTATTTAATAGGTGTTGATGCGAAATGTCAATTAGCCCAAGGATATTTTTTTTAATTTGGAAGATCAGTCTAAGCCGCAACCACAAAGCATACTAAAATAAACCAAGAGCTCTTATACCAATTGTTGTGGAATTTGGAATTCGGGTTAATTTCCACCAATAATGACAAATTTACTTTGAGAACTATTGCTTATGTGACTAGAGTGTAAACGACCCCAAAGTAGATTTCCAAATAGGTGTGGTGGGACACAATGGTCCACTTAAATACCAACCTCCTAAACAGAATTTTTACCAAGACAAGTAATTTAATAATACAATAATTCACGAGTACACCTGACAATGGCTGTTAAATAGATATAAAAGAAAACACCAAAAGTTAACGAGATTCAGCCAATTATACCTACGTTCTCGAATACTACCAAAATAATATTTCACTAATTTGAGAAAATATTAAAAAAAAAATTAAACATAAATAATTTAAATATTGAAAAAAACTAATTTTATAAGATAATTTAACTACAGGTAATTTTTTAAAAAATTCTGATGTGGAAATTTTTCAAAACTAACAAAAATTAACACCTCTACATAGTACAGCAGTAGATGTCAACGGATACGGTCGGAGAGGGTCAATGCACACTTCTGGATAGGGTAATGATTCCTATGGCGGCTGTCTGTACTTATCTTCACGTTGAAAAAAAAAAAAAAAGCATCGTAATAGCAAGCATCCAAAACTAAAGCCTTGTGCTTTCAACCCAATACTGATTGATAAGGAAAGGATCCAGGGCACCCCGGTAGTAAGGAACTGTCTTTTTTTTTAACAACCAGTAAGTAACTCTCTGGGATTTTTCATAATTAGATGACATTTGCTTTCCGTAATTTAAATTTGTGGATTGCATCAATTTTCTTTCTCAAATTTTGCTTTCATGGTTTCATTGATCCAATCGTATTTTTTAATATCAGTACTATATTCACCTATTCAGTTTAAGGTAATGATACAATGTAACATGCCGCGACAATAATGCTATACAATCATTTTTTTAAAATTACTTGATTACCACAAATACAAAGGGGAGTAATCTGGAGGATATTGACTCACATCGCAAGTTACGACACTAAACTTTATTGTTAATTTAAGAGTGATGATAAGTGTCATTATTGCAGGCTATTGGATTACAAAATTTCTTTTTTTTCCTTTACACTTTTACCCATTTTCTTATGTATCATGAAATAAGAGGCAAACAAGTAATTTTGTGGAGTTTAATTGTTGCAGTTGATAACTGGCAATCAATGAATGTGAAAGTTTTTCAAAAAATTTTATTAACTAGTATTTTAAATAATAAATTGTTCTTAAATATAATTTCATATATCTTATAATATATCTTAATTATGTTATATAGTAATATATAATAAATTATTATCTTCAAATTATATATTATTAAAAATATTAACATAAAATGTTTAAAAGTGAGTTTCACACTACAAATTTTACTAATATAAAATATTTTAATAAATATAAATATTATAATTATTTAACTACTAATTTTAATTGTAGTTAATATTTATTTTACTATAAATTTAAAAGCTAATTATTAAAATTTTTTTTATCATTACTTATTTTTACCAAGAGTAATATAGTTTAAATAAAAAAAATTAAATCAGCTACCAATTGAGAAAAAATTTAAAACAAAAATGATAAAATTCGTAGTTATTAAATATTAAAACTGCTATCAGCTGCTATTTTGTTTTTTAACTAAACAAACGCTCCCTTCCACCATTCTCAAAAAAAAAAATTTATGTGAACTTGGAGACATTCCACTTAAATATTGAACCTACAATCAGAACAAAAGCTGTAATAATACATATATATTATTTATCATTAAGATTTCTTATTCAGATTTTTGCAAAGCAAAATTTATAAAAAAAAAAAAAAAAAAATACAACCACAAGTAACCACAAACGTTAGGTGGTAAGAAGTTAAAAAAAAAAAAAAAAAAAAAGGGGAAACATTACAGCTTTTAGAAGCAATAACCATACTAGCTAACAAGGCTAAGAAACATTACAGCTTTTAGAAAATGAAATTGATTCACTTACCATCTTCTTATGCAACTAAACAATGACCTCTTACTCTGCAACCGTGCTTCTTGAACATTTCATGATTTTTTTGACAACCAAATCCTTTTATTATTATAAAATAAGGCAAAAAAAAGAAAAAATCCCACTCTGAATCCAGGTCCGCACCAGAAGATGGGCAAAGCATTTGCTTGCTTCTAGCTCTTATTTCAAAGAGGCATGCCATCTGGAACAATTCGATCTTTGATCCACATGTAGATTGGAACCAGAGAGAAGTACATGACTGCTATGTTCCCAACAACGAGACGCAGAAAGAAACCAAATGGATTGACTTTGTTATTGATATTCTCTGCCTTTGGTTCAAGCTGCATCAACATGCATATATATATATTAGCGTTTAATTAGTATATACTTTACAAGGGAAAATTAAGCTTCATCAAAACATTCGTTATACTTACTGTGGCATCAAGCAACAGAATTCTCTCTTATATATAAAAAATAATATGTTAAGAGAAGAAGCACCAAGCTACGTAGATACCTTGAGGGGAGAATCTCCAGATGATGGCTTAACTCCAGTCACAACACAGCCCATAAGCAAGCCATGTCGACGGACACCACGGTACCATTTTGGATTGATTCTTTTGAGTTTGATGTTCTCAAAACCAGCCTTTTTAAACCATTCAATATACTCTTCTTCCTTTGGAAAGAGCATAAACATGTCTGCAAAAAAGCGAGACAGCCAATAGGTTGGATACACAGGGCCTATCACACAGGCTTTCCCTCCTTTTCTCAGGACTCTGTATGCTTCGTTGATGCCAAGCTGTGGATTTGGCCAGTACTGAATGCTGAGGGGCATTAAATCATGTCATTAGATATGCCATACTGAACGACTAAATTGACAACGGCAACTTGCTTTGGAATTCAAATCCCATCAAATAGCTAGAAACAAACGTTATGAAGGATAATATCACATTTAAATGCAATTTTATAACTCTTGTGACCCGAACAGGAACAAGTTAATTGAGCATTAAGTTTGAGAATAGCATTATTGTAGGTACCTGCCAGCAGAGCCATATCTGTCTACATAATCAGTGGGGAAAGGAAGAAACTCCGCATCTCCTTCAATAATCATGCACTCTTTCAAGGGCTCCTTCTGCTTGGCCTTGGCAAGCTGGTGAGGTGACTGGTCAAGAATTGTCACATTCTTGGCATCTATATGCTTAACAATACCCAAAGTACAATAACCGGTACCACCGCCAACATCTACCACTGTCATATTCCTGTCATTAAGATCAGCTTCCTCAAGCGCCTCATCTCTCATTTCCTCAGTCCAGGGAGCAAGAAATGTGACAAAATCATATATAACAGACACGAATCTATAGAACCAATAGGCCTCCTTTTTATGTTGAATGACCCTTGGCTGTGAAGCATGTCTCGAGGATGATAGTGGTCTGGTTCTTTGACTAGCCATGGTGGAAACCTGGAAAACCTTAAAAAAAATCTTAGTGTAGCTCTGCCACTTAACATTGACTTATAAACTAGTAGCTATCAAGCAAACACCCAATTTGGTAGGCAGTTGAGGAGATATGCAATTCAATGTTCTAACCATAAATCGAATCAGATTAAAATGGCACCTCTAAATTAACAGCCAAATGCACGGTTTCACCCTTCAACGTTACTCAATTAACCTCTACCACTCCTCAACTTTTATTATGGTCTATTCAATTTTTAAACTTTTATTTTAAATTTATCTACCCCTTATAATGCATAAATGATGTGTGCAATCTTTACATATATTTGAATTGAATTTTAATGAGTTTTGTATAAATATTCAAATTACTTTTGGGTAGGAATTAGGCATAAACAAGAATTATTTTAGTTTGATATTTTATTCAGTTTTTATTTATTTTTGTAATTAATTTGTTTCTATTAGGAATTTTATTCAAGTGTTAACAAATATTCTCTTTTTCCCTTAGGAAACTAGCTAAATATTCTAAAGAAATCAAGGATTTGCTTGAGAAGATCATGTTAAGGGTAACACGGTTTGGCACATACCTATGTCATTGCTTGTACAATCTACTAGCACAAGTGCAACTTGGGTGTGTTGCTACTAATGCATCTTTCTATTTGAATGGAAGAAGTTTTGAAAGTGAAATAGGGTTTCAAGCATGGTCGTGTTTGAAAGTGTGTAACCTTCTGGAATCTAAATCTAAGCTCATGCATGATTGTGCTAAAAACTATGCCGTAAAGTTTAACGTTACACCAGCTCAACGCAGTTGTCTAGTGGGTGTGTCAAAGAAAATGAGACTTTTCCTATATGAAAAAGGAAGAGGAATTGAAGGGTTAAAAGGTCTTCTATCAAGTTTTCCTATAAAAGGGATGTTAATAAGTGTTTTGGGGAGGGATTCGACATTTGAGAGGAGACATTAAAAGCCTCAAATAAGAGCTTAATGGTTTGAAGATTGAAGCGGTCTTTAAACGAGTTTTATCTATTCTTTTTCTTCACTCTCTTGTTATTTATTTTATTGTTTGTAAAACTATATTTGGCTAAACTCTTTTTAGGGTTTAATCTAAGAGTAGCTATTCTATAATGTGATTGAACACAAGTTTTTTTAATTTTATTTTCAGTTAATTTTATGAGTTGCTATTTATGTCTTGTATTCAATTAAGGGCCCAATTGATTGTATGTTTATGGGTAGATCCACCAACGAAAGTTAGGAAAATTTATTAGTTTTAGACTTATAAGACTTAGACCACTCGACCATGAGAGTAGACTAGCTCATCGGGGATAAAATAATTGTTAAGAAACTTAATGATTTAGGATTAATTTGTTAATCATGAGAGTAGGTTAAATCTTAATATTGACATGCTTAATTGAACTAGAGAGAGTCTTTAGGTATTTTATAATAATTACCCTTAACTGAAATTAAAATATTAATAATTAAGTGTTCATGATCTTATTGGAATAGTGAAACTAAACCTAAACTCTATGTTTTTATCATTTGATTTTCTCTTAGTTTTAATTGTTTAGATTTATATTTTGATTTTCTAAATTACTTTATTGATTTGGTAGCTAAGAACATAAGTAGAGATATTAGTACTTAATATACAATTCTTGTGGGAACGATATCTTTTGTAGTACAATTCACAATCCGTGCGCTTGCGGGTTTTAAACACAACAAGTTTTTGGCACCATTGTCAGGGATTGCCATTATTGATATTAATTAAATTTTTACTTCTCTTAGATTAGCATTTTATTTTATTTTATTTTATTGATAAGTAATTTGTCATAGAAAATGGTAGATTTTCTTATCAACTTTCAAGGTCTAATGCATGTGATCCTATATATAATGTAGAACATATGTCATTTAATTATTGCTCCATCTTCTTTTTAGGTTTGAAATTGGTATGGAGAGAACCACAATGGGGTGTATTACCCATATTATTCATATTCACCTCTACAACCTCACTACAACCCATCTTAAAGCAATTGTGTGGGTCATACTTGAAGTTATCAGAAAGAGGAGGCTAAAAGTGTTAAAGAATAATTATTGGTGATCAAGATGGAGCAATTCCTATTTAAAATGGCTGCACATATAAAAGGTTTAGTTGCACTAATAGAAGATCTAAAGAAAAACCAATTACAAATAGATATAACTATAAAAATTCAAAATGCAAGCTTTCAAAAATTTTAAATGTGTGCACTAATTAATTGTTCAAAGCAACTAGCATAAGAAGAAAGTGTATGGGATGAAGAGAACACTTTAAGTCAAGATGATGAAATTACTTTTAAGTTGTGCCATAATGAGCAAAAAGAGATTATCACTAAGGAGATTGAAGAAGTCTCCTAGAATAAGAATAAGTTTGTAGGCATCAAGGATAACGAGGTACGAAGTCACTCAACTCAATTTCAAGATGAGTTAGATAAGAAAATCATAACATAACTTGAAGCTATATGAGATGAAGATGAAGATGAGTCATCTATAAATAACAATGCATATGTTCCACCTCATATTACCATTATATATGAGGAATCCATGAAAGGTGTTAGACTGTTTGAGAAGCCTTACACTCTTCAAGTAATTCTAGAACCAAAGATTTAGCATGTGGAGTCCATGCTTTATTACTTAGCCAAAAGGGGGCCTATCAAAAGAAAGAAAAAGAATATGCTTCCAAGAACACTTCCTCATATTCGATTACACCCATAATACTATATATTCAAGGGGTCAAGCTAATGACCTAAAATTAATGTTTGTTGTGAGGCAACCCAATATATTTTGATTTATTTATTTTGTTTACATTTATTTTTAGTTTGATTTTTTTCTTTTATTTTCTTGGTTTCTATTATTTTATTTTATAAGTCATCCAACATTTGGAGCGAGCATAAAAGGAAGACAAAAGCTTACTAGGGAAGTCCTCATTTTCTTTTTCTAATTTTAATATTTTTTTCATTGAGGACAATGCCATAGATAAGTGTGGGGGAGGATGCCAAATGTTAGGATTATGTTTTTATGTTTGTGTGTTTATGTTTGTGTTTGTGTGTTTTATTTATTTTTACATGTGTAGTAGTTAAATTAAGAAAATAAATAAATAAATGGCAAGATTCATTAACTTTTAATATGATTTCACTACATTTGTGGTAAAGCTTGTCCTTAAAATTTTTTGTTTTGGTTTTATGCAAAAATTGATGCTCAATTGCAATTAGAGGGGAATAGCAGATAAGTGTGCATTCTTGATTCAATTATCGAATTATTAAATGGTTTATTAATTAAGATGGTTGTACATAGTCATTTTGTATGAAAATTTTATTTTTTATAACCTAAACATAAATTTGGAGATTGAATTTAAGCATGATTTTGGGACAGAATGCATTTTAGTTTGTAATTCTAGAAAAAAAAATCTCTCTTTCTTTAGAGCAGTACTTAAATTTTCATTTTTTATGCTCTAAATCTACTCCAATGCACTAATTAGAGTAAGAGTATCCAAAGGACCCACTTAGCGGTATCCATGCTAAGTAATATGAGAACGGCGGGCGATGACTAAGAATGGGAAGATTTAACTAGAGAGAATGAAAAGATGGTGAGATAGAGCGTAAAATGCACTCATCAAATAAAGAAAAGATGTTGTGAAATGGAGCATAAAACACTTTCACAACCAATTTTTGTTTTCAAAGAAAAAAGTTATCAACTTAAAAGCTCTTCTTCTAGAGTTATGTTTAGTGGATTTCAAAGAGTTACATCCTTAGGTTGTGATTAGTAAATTATTAATATATGATGTATTTTTGTCTGAATATCTTCTTTAGTAAACATTTTTTAGCCTCAGTGTTATCGGCTTGCATATCTTAGAAATTGCAATTCTTTAGTTATAGTTGAGCTGGTCTTTAAATTTTAAATTTAATTTTTACTTGAGGATAGGCAAAACTTTAATGTGGGGGAATTTGAAGTGTGTAATCTTTACATATATTTGAGTTGAATTTTAATGAGTTTTGTATAAATATTCAAATTAATTTTCGAAGGAATTAGGCCTAAATAAGAATTATTTTGGTTTGATATTTTATTTAGTTTTTATTTTTATTTTTTTTGTAATTAATTTATTTCTATTAGGAATTTTATTCAAGTGTTAACAAAAATTCTCTTTTTCCCTTAGGAAACTAGCCAAGGATTCCAAAGATCAAGGATTTGTATGAGAAGATCATGTTAAGGGTAATATGGTTTGGCACACACCTATGTCATTGTCTGTGCAATCTATTAGAATGCAAGCTTTATGTCGCATAAGTGCAACTCGGGTGCATTGTTGCTGGTGCATCTTTCTGTTCAAATTGAATAAGTTTTGGAAAGTGCAAGATGGTTTCAGACATAGCTGTGTTTGAAAGTGTGCAACCTTTTAGAATTTGAATCCAAGCTCATGCATGGTTGTGCTAAAAACTGTGCTAGAAAGTTTAACATCACACCAACTAAACACGTTTGTGCGATGGGTGTGTCAAAGAAAATGAGACTTTTCTTAAGCAAAAAAGGAAGAAGAATTCAAGGGTTAAGAGGTCTTCTATCAAGTTTTCCTATAACAAGGATGTTAAAAAGTGTTTTGGGGAGGGATTTAACATTAAAAAGGAGACATTAAAAGCCACAAATAAGAGCTTAAGGGTTTAAAGATTGAAGCAGTGCTTAAATGAGTTTTATCTATTCTTCTTCTTTACTCTCTTGTTATTTATTTTATTGTTTATAAAAATATGTTTAGCCAAACTCTTTTTAGTGTTTAGGCTAAGAGTAGCTATTCTATGATGTGATTGAATACAAGTTTTATTAATTTGATTTTCAGTTAATTTTATGAGTTACTCTTTATGTCTTGTATTCAATTAAGGGCCTAATTGATTACATGTTTATAGGTAGATTTACTAATGAGAGTTAGGAGAATTTATTAGCTTTAGACTTATAGGACTTAGACCACTCGACCATGAGAGTAGGCGAGCTCTTCAGGGATAAAATAATTATTAAAAAGCTTAATGAGTTAGGATTAATTTCTTAATCATGAGAGTAGGTTAAATCTTAATATTGACATGCTTAATTAAACTTGATAAAGTCTTTAGGTATTTTAGAACAATTGTCTTTAACTAAAATCAAAGTGTTTTAATAATTAAGTGTTCATGATCTGATTAGAATAGTGAAACTAATCTTAAGCTCTATGTTTTTATCATTTGATTTTCTTTTAGTTTTAATTGTTTAGATTTATATTTTGATTTTTTAAATTACTTTATTGATTTGCTAGCTAAGAACATAAGTAAAGATATTAGTACTTAATATACAATCCTCAAAGGAATAATATCTTTTGTACTACAATTCACGATTCGTGCACTTACGGGTTTTGAATGCAATAATAAAATTGAAGTATTTTATAAATCAATGTTGATATGAATATAAGAAAAACTTATATTTCGGAAAAACTTAGCTCATTTTATTTTTGTTTAAAATAAAATAATTAAGAGCTAGGTAATCAAATTAAAATCCAAATTATCAGTGCTTGTTAGGGAACCTTGCTCTTATCAAATTAAATACCAAGTAGTCAACTTTGTCATATAAAAAATCATCACGACCCATGAAGAGTGCAATAAGGCATGGAGCTTACTTTGATAATCAAATGAAGAAGTGATTCCTTTGATCACACTTTCTATAAACACATTTATAAAAAATTCAATCATCTACAATTTGAACACTAGTTATGAAGGTTTGGAGTTCCCATCCACAGAGAAATAACGAAAAGCCCAAGGATTCAATTATATATATTAAATTCCTAAGATTCCCCATAATTAGAAGATATCTTTTGTGCATAGGAATTACTTCACATGGGAATGTGCATAGGACCTAAGTTCTAAATATGTTTGGATATAATTGCCATCTTCATTTTGAGGAAAGCCTAATTTCCATATTAAAGTTCCAAGTATAGGCTAAAAAAAATGACTGGGCATTTATTTAATTATAATAGTCATAAGTTATCGATATAAGTTAAAGTTGTATTAAATTCAAAGGTCAACTACCCAATTAAAGTGATTAAACAAAAAAGAGAGGATGTCCATATCCATCTAGGTTTGCAATGTACTAAAGTTTCAACAAAGATTGTATTTAGCCAAACCAATGAAGATAAAATTATCGAATCTTAGTAGGAAACAATAAGAGCAATACAAGGACATCAAATGTCAAAACTAGCAAAGCTCATTCTTAGATTAAAGACTTGGCACTGAGCTTTGAGTATTAAAGCCTTGGGTATTCGAGCACCAATGGAACCCCACATTACAAAGTCAAAAATCTCCACTAGTATGCCCATTCCTTCATCGGGTGCTAACTTCATATGCATCTCCAAGAACCTATTGAGCTTCATAGCTCTGAATCCTAAGTTAATTAATTATCTGGGTTTGTCATTCTCTAGTTTGTAGGAGTCTTAGAGCACCTAAATTTGGAGCTAGCTATCTCAGAGTTGGTTTATTTCTTTAGTTTCAAGTTTGATTCTTGGAACACTGCAAAAGGTTTATTCAACAGCCACTTATCCATACAAATTCGATGTTGCTAATTATGGAAGTCTCATCGAGGAAAGGTTACAGTACAATAGGTAAATAGCCATTAGAAGAAGTAAAAGATAGAAAAAAAATAAGAAAGGTACTTATTGGTTATGTATGAAGATGATAGCATCCGAGTATCCAAGTCCAAACATCAAAGAGTCTGAGCATCAAGAGTTTGAATCTCAACTTTGAAACTTATCAACTCTTGAACATCTGAGTCTCTGTTATCAAGGCAATTATAGGACAACCATCAAGCATCTAGTTTCAAGTTTCAAGTATCGAGCACCAATCGCACATGGAGATCCGAGCGTCGAGTATCGAGTATCAACTCCATAAGCACTCGGACTCCAAGCAAAGGCTCAACAACACCACTTTCAATCCATCAAGAAGGAACCAAACCTCCATCCAACTCTATGTTCTGAGTGCCAAACATATAGAATGGTTGTCAGAACACAGGCTAAACTTCGAGAACCAAGCATCCACTACCGAGCATTAACAAATTAAAATAATTGAGCCACTAGTTGTCATACTTTTAAGCACCTGGATTTTGATTTAAAAATACATAAAAACTAATAAGACGTAGTGAGATACCAAAGGCACAACTCATACTACATATGAAATAGGAAAGCATCTTCATTCACTAGCAAACAAGTTATTGAATTATGAGCTTTAAATTTGAAGTCTTCGCATTACTCAAACAACAATACCATAAAGAAAGGATAGGACTACATACTTCAAGTCATAATCATTAGCTCCCTTACTCAACAACAATTACACAAAAGTTGATAAAATATTCGTTAACTTAAAAGGTTGGACAAAAGCACTACAACCAAGATAAGTTTGTATCCTAATTATTTATTTTCATATCCATTTTCTTAACTTATTATCACTTATTATCCAAGGATGATCATTAATTGAGATGGATCAAGCAATCCCGAGACTCTCGTTCTTTTGTCCTTATAGTTAAACAATACAAGTATAAATGCTACCATAAGCACCTCAACATCGATACTCAAAACTATTAATAATAAAAAAAAATCATAGCCTTTAGGAACTTGATCCAGCTGTTAATCTCATAGCAATATATTTAGGTTGTATATTTTCATGAAGCTGGATATACACAGAATGCCAATGAATTGGATACACACAAATTTGGGTAGTACATAGCACCAAATTAAAGCTCGGATATTCAATTTTATATAAGCAAAATTCATAGCAACATTTTCAAAGTCATTCCAAACATAAATATCATTGATTGATGAGCCGAACAAGCATACATCAGGAGATAAGTTTCTTTCTCAACTATTTAAATTATTTATTTTCATTTTATCCTCATAGAATAAATGTAGCTTGTCACACAAGCATGCTTACACATCTTCACATAGATGGTCATCCATGAATTCATGATTATTATTCATCTAAAACACACATCAATCATATTGATATATATATTACACAAGGATTAGCCATTAATTGAGATCAAACGAACCCAAAATTGTTGTTCCTTTGACTATCATTATAGATGAGGAAAATGTATTTACTGAAGAAGCTACTTTAAGCACCAATCAGTCCAAGCAACCAGACATTTTGATCATCTCACACAACATCAACATGTAGAAATTATAAAATGACATTAGACACATTATCGAGCAACACTAATGCAAACAAGCACTCATTCGTGCTTAGACAAAAAATGGTGGCACTCGCTCAAAGCTTGAGCAAACAACACTTAAGAAAATCTTACTCTATAGTAGATCCTTGTTCATGAAAATTTTAGAGAATATTTAACAAAGGAAAATTCAAAAATGGAGTCAAGTATATCCACCGCACAGCTAAACAAATCAAAGTGCAATTTCAAGACATCCTAGCCAACATCACACAGTCCCCTCTATTTGAGAAGGGGGACAATCTTAGCCTTTTACCTGAACTACAATGCTCATCTTATGAATTGAATTAAATAAGCCCAAATTTTGGTCCTTCAAAGCCCACATTCTACCATTTCAAAAACCCTTACTAAATTACTATCATATATTATGGAGCTCAGATTAAAAGAACTTAAAAATCACCACTAAGATCATAAAATCCTTTCCTTTTGCAAAACAACAAATGCTCAAAAAAATTAAACACCAACGATAATAGTGTTTGGACTCAACATCAATCATTATTTAACTAGGCAACTACCATCAATAGAATTATTAAAGTTCATAAATCAAGCAACATTATATAACACTTGGGCCACACTTCTAATGCACCAAGAATCTAAGTCTAGTGACTGAAGTTGGCACCCTCAAGTCACTTTGATAGTACTAAGGTTCGGCACTCGGGCTGTGCTTTTAATGCACTAAAACTATATAGCACTTGGGCCACGCTTTCAATGCACCAAGAATCTAAGTCCAATGATTGAAGTTAGCACCCTTAGGTTACTTCAATAGTACTAAGGTTTGATACTCGAGCCCCACTTCTATTGCACCAAGAATATACGGCACTCGAGCCGTGCTTTTAATACACCAAGCATTAAAACTTCAGTGACGGCTGGTTCCGTTAGGTCATTTCTATAACACTTACGGGTTAATCCATCGGGTCATTTCTATAAACATCAAGAGTCTTTCATTGTAGGTTTTGCACATCTAAGTCTAACTAGCACTCCATGAGTATGATATGCTAATACAGGTATTCTAAGACTTGGGATACAGAGCATCTTAATGTTCAATGACTGAGGCTAGCCACCTCAGGTCATCTTTCAACAACACATGAGATTTTAAGCAAAGGTTCTTATCTCAGCGCATTAGTTATATGATTCTTAGAAATCCAAAAATCTCAAACATATATATCCGAACATACTTCTCTCCTAAACAAGGCAATCCCATAAGACTAATGAATCATATTCCTAAGAGATTTAAGCAATTCTTTCTCCTATAAATACATCTCATGTTATTCATTCTCATATTCACTCATCTCCTCATTCTCATCATTCAACATCATCAAGACATCATTCTAGCATTCCATCACCTCATCATATAAGCAATCATCTTTTATTTTCTATTCTATTTTACTTATTTGCCTTATTATATTTTTTTCTCATACTATTACTGACTTAAACTTCAAAGTTTTTATGGGAGAAACCCCACCCTTTCATCCATTTTACATGTCGATACAAGTTCCACAAATAAGAAATATCAATTTGAAGTTGTCAAGTTTAATTCCACAAGTAAGAAATATCAATTCATTTTGATATTGTATGAGTTAGATAGAACCAAAAAATACAAATTAAAAGGTGAAAAGGAATCAAAATAAAACTTTAAAAGTTGAATAAAAAATAATAAAAATTAAGGAGTATCATAAATTAATTGTTTAGGGATGAGACTATGCATTTAGCCATAAATTAACATATCCATACAATGAAGACCATCAAAGATCTCAACAGATGAGCTCGTAGAAGCTAGATGCATATTTATATACAGGGTCCCTTGGTGGTTGTCGGATACTCATATTTAAGCAGACAAAAATAAAAAAGAATATCATAAAATCTTATTATAAATGTTACATTAAAATCCATAGAGATGCTGCAAAATTGTATTGGGGACTCTAGAGTCAAAGCAGCTGAATATATTATCATTCACATAACAAAAATATTGTAGAAAATAATCAAACAAAAATAATACCAATATATTTAACGGAATTCACTTTCAATATTGGCTGCTCTATGAAACAAAATCCAAACAATCACTCTCAAAAGTATTTTCCAAACCTAAAAGAATCACCATACTATTTTGTCACTAACTAAAAATTTTCTGAAGCAAATAATAAAACTCCATCAAAGCACAAAATATGCTTTGGCACGCTCTCAACTCATCAAAACACTCAAGTTTTGGCTTTTCTCACACTTTGTTGTTTCTACACCCACAAATGCCATGCAAAATGGCTTAATATAGCATGGTTGGGCAACATCATGTATGAGGATTTTTTTTTTTTTTGGGCATAACATGTATGAGGTTTTAAGTTGCTTTTCAAGGTTATTTCCACTAACTATATCTAACTTTTCAATTAAATACCATTAAATTATCCAACTTTTAAAATGTAATATAAAACTTTCTAATCTTTATTTTTATTATCAATAAAGTGTCTGAACCCAAATTTCGGCTAAAGCTAACTACATGGCATGCAAGCCACATGTCACACTCCATTGATATGGCACCACATGGCACTGGCGTGGCACCATGTACCACACTTATATGATGTAGTGCCATGTTGTGCACTTTTATTATGTGGCATCACATGACACTAACCTAATATTTGCATGTCTGACATATCAGTATAATGAGATTTTCACTAAAAGTGAGATACTGTAATAGGACCTTCGCTAAAAGTTAGGTGTCATGAGTGAAAATTTCTAATTTTTTAATTGATTTTTGTTTGTGTAATTGGTTTTTGTTTTTTGGTGATAAATTTTTGAACTTTATAGTTTTTAAGTAAAAATTTATATTTTTTTTTCTTTGACAAAGATAGCAGCGGCAACAATAAACTAGAGCACATTGGTGAATAACATGTAACTTTATAGTCCTTAATTTTCAAAGTGTCAACCTATAATAATTTTAGACTTTATATATGCATAAATACCAAAAGTGTAATCGAGTCGAGTGAAATTTAATTTTAATTAGTTCATACTTAACTTTTTATTGTTAATGTGGAGTTCAATATTACTTGGGAGATTAATCAAATTTAAATAGATTAACAAAATATAAATGATAAATTAAAATAATTCATCAAAAAATTTAAAATTAAATTTTTTATTTTAGCATTTATAAAATGTTCAATTAAAATTATAATTTTATTCTAAAACAAACAAACTTAAATAAATATTTTTTATTTTTTATAAGTTAAAAAAATATATACTATATGTTTCATATCAAAATAGTAGTGCATTAAACTATTATTCGAGCCAGTTTATGAGTTAGCAAGCTAAATTTTTACCAGTTCATATTTAACTTACGTATTATATGAATTTCAATATATAAAAAATTTGGAATGATTTTTATTGAATTGAATATTAATTTAAATTATAAACATTTCAAATTATTTAAAAATTCAAACAAACATTAAAAATACAAATTTTTACTTCAAAACTGTAAAGTTCAAAATTCTATTACCAAAAATAAAAACCAATTACACAAAAAGAAAAAAAGCAACTAAAAAACTGGAAATGTTCACTCATGATATCTAACTTTTGGTAAAGGTATCTCTATAATATCTCACTGTTAGTCAAGGTTCCATTATACTAATGCGTTAGACATATAATTACAACAGTAACATCATGTTGCACCACATCAATGAAATGTGACACATAGCACCACATCAAATATCATGCAGTGTGCCACATAGTTAGGTTTGTCTAGAAATCAGATTCAAAAATTTTATTGGTGATAAAAATAAAGGTTACGAAGTTTTATATTACGTTTTGATACTTTAGTGATATTTAATTGAAAAGTTGGATCTTATCAATGCAAATAACTCGGCTTCTTACAAGCAAAAGATTTGCTCTTCCACGCAAGTGCAAATTGAGTGCAGTCTGCTACTTAATATTGACTTATAGGTCTTTCAAAAAAAACAAAAAAAAAAAACATTGACTCATAAGTCGAATTTGGAAGGCAGTTGAGAAGATATGAAATTCAATATTCCAACCATAAATCGAATCCGATTAAATGGTACTTAACAATTAACACCTCTACCATAGTACACCAGAAAATGTCAACGGATACGATCCAAAGGGTCAATGCACACTTATGGATAGAGTTCTGACTCCTCTGGTGGCTGTCTGCACTCATCTTAATGTTGAAAAAAAAAACGCATCGTAATAGCAAGCATCCAAAACTAAAGCTTTATGCTTTCAGCCCAATACTGATTGATAAGGAAAGGATCCGGAGCACCCTTGCAGTAAGGAGCTCTCTTGGAAAACTTTTCATAATTTGATGACATTTGCATTAAGTTCTTGGAATTTTCGTAATTTAAATTTGCGGATTACATCAATTTTCTTTCTCTAATGTTGCTTTCATGGATCAATGCTGCTTTCATTGTTTCATTGATCCAGTTGCATTTTTTTTACTTTTAAACTTGAAATAGCAAACAAGTAATTTTGTGAAGTTTAATTGTTGCACTTAATAACTGTCAATCAATGAATGTGAACTTTTTTTCAAAACTAGTGTTATTAGTATTCTAAATAATAAATTATTCTTAAATATAATTTCATATATCTTATAATATTTCTTAATTATGTTACATAGTAATAAATAATAAATTATTATCTTTAATTTATATGTATTTAAAAAAACATTAATGTAAAATATTTAAAAGTGAGTTTTATAATTTAAATTTTACTAATATAAAATATTTTAATACATATAAATATAAATATTATAGTTATTTAACTACTAATTTTAATTGTAGTTAATATTTAATATTTATTTTAGTGTAAAGTAAAAACTAATTATTAAAATGTTTTTTATAATTACTTATTTTTACAAGGATAATATAGTCTAAATAAAAAAAATTAAATCAGCTACCAAATGAGAAAAAAATTAAAATTGAAAGCGGTAAAATTCGGAGTTATTAAATATTAAAACCGCTATCAGCTCATTTTTTAACCTAACCAAACACTCCCTCCCATTACTCTCATGTATTTTTTTTTTTTTTAATGTGAAATTGGAGACGTTCCACTTGAATATTGAACCTATAGGTTTGTTTGGTTGAAATTACTTCTACAAAATTTTATAAAATTTATTTGCAAATTTAAGTAAATATATTTAATTTCAAAAAAAACTTCATAAAATTTATTTTGAATTTCAACTTTTTAATTATATGACATTATTTGAAACTAAATCAATTCTTATTAATGAAATATATTTTGGTTTAAATTAATATAAAATTTATTTAAAAATAATTTATATTTGAAATTTATTAGAAAATGAGATGAATTTCTTGATGAAATTTAACCAAATAAGGGTAAGATTCCTTATTAAGCAATAATACATCTATATATTTATACAAGCTTGAACTTGGGAATTATTGTGCAGATGCATTGTCAAATTTTGATGAAAAGGATAAGTTGTTCCAAGCAAAAGATACTAAGTCATTTCTTGAATTGTTCAAGCTCACAAATAAGTATATTCGAGGATGAGCCTATTCTTGATACAATTTATGAGACTTCCCTTAAGGAAGACTTGGTGAATTGGTAAATTCTTGACACGAGTTTACAGGCAGAGCTTATTTCTTTTTCTTGATAAAAGTAGCGGTATAAACAGTGCTAATGCTTTTATATATGCTTGATTTAGTAACAAAACCTTTATTATAATTTTGCAAAAAAAAAAAAGTAATAATTAACAATACCAGACAAATATTTAATCTATTGCATAGCTTATTTCTTTGGATAATATGTTATTTAGCAACTTGCTTTATATATTGAAATCCATCGGGTAGCCCATTATACCATAGTTTATTTAAAATAAATGAAAATAAAACAAAGAAAATTACAATAAATAAAAATAAAATAAATCAATTATAAATTAAATCATGCAACATTATTTAAAGAATATTGACTAAAATCTCATAAAATTAAATTCATCAGAATTTAATATGTTTAAATTAGAAAAAATCCAACATACAAATCGAATATTAACTCACAAGATGAAAGTGCTCTTATGCTACGTCATGTTCGACCTCGACTGATAGACGCGACTAGAGGGGTGGCTAAAAGATAGAAAATAAAACGACTATCATAAAATAGAAATCTTAACTTTTAGAATTTAAAGACTCGACTCAGAATTCAAACTTTAAGATTGACCCAATGTCACATTTTATAAGAAATCTATCAAAAATTCGACAGAATCTCCTCTATAAAACGGACATCCCTCTACTAAAGTACAGTCAACCCTATAAGCAAACACACTTCTGAACTTCACACAAGCTCAACACCTCAGGTTAGAACCCCAAACTACACAAATTTCCAACCGAGGTTGACAATACACAATAAAAAAATATTAAATAATAATATATTAAAATTATTAAAAATCAATAATAAATCGCAGTATAATTTATTTAAATATTGTAATATCCCGTATTTTTTAAATATTTTTACACTGTACCGGGATATGCAGTGTTAATAATTTCTGTATATTATATGATATTTTTATGAGTTGTTATGTATTTAAAACCCATTTTAATTATTGTGTATTATTTATAGTACTTTACGTAAAATTTTCCCGGGACTTGCATTTTCGGAGAAATTTTCACGTAAATAATTTATTATTAATTATTTTAAATATATTTTCGGACTTGCATGAACGCATACATATTTTAAAATATTAAACACCGTGTATACATATAATTATTTATTTAATTAGGGTTTAGTATTACCCTAATATTTCATTAATTATTTATTAGTTTTATTGTTATTTAATTATTTTTATTTAGTATAAATTATTAAAATATTAAATTTTATGTGTGTGGTGTATATTTAATGTGTGTAATTTAATATTATTTTATTATATAGTATAAAGTATATATATATACACATAATACATCAAAAATCAAAACTTTTGGAAAATTACCATTTTGCCCCCGAAGCATCTCCTTCCCCGATCTTCATCCTCACCGCCGTCCGACGCCTACAACTACCGATTCCTCACCGTTGGTGTGCTGTCCGGTGTGCCACCACCTTCTCCAGCCTTCCTCGCCGCCTGTAGCAGCGGATTCCGGCGTCTGGAGGTCGGTTTTGGCCGAAGAAGCCGAATTCTTCTTCACCGTCGATCATGACGATTCCGGCCACCATTTTTGACACCGCCGGTCTCTTTCTTCTCCTTGAGCTCCGATGAGTGTGATTCTAGCTTTGGTTTGAGCTTAAATGGTCTAGATTTCCTTAGTTTTGAATTTTTCAATTCTGCCATATTAGGGTTTTTGATTTTTTTGAACTTCTAATTGATTGATTCATGGAAACTCCCTTCACAAATGTTGTTTCTAGTAGCTTAATCTACATGTATGAATTTTTTTGGAATTTTTGGAGATTTTTTGGATTTTTGGGTATTTTTGAATATTTTAATATTACTTTCTAATTTTAGGAAATTAATTAATTAAATTATGAAATTGTGTTTTATGGTTAAATTAGGTGTTGAAATGAATTATAGGAATTTATTTGGAATTTTTATGAATTTTTAAGTATTTATTTTGAATTATTTAAGTTTATGGAATTTTGGAAAATTAGGGTTAAATGTGTTCTTAATTGAATTAAATTGGTAAATTGAGTTTAATTATTGATATTATTGATAAATATGTTGAGAAAATTAATTTTTGATAATTGTATAATTTTTGGTGAATTTTTGAAGTAATTATAGTATATTTATATATATAGGGGTATTTTGGTAATTTTACACAAATTTGGCTAAAAATGTAATTTAATTAGTTTTAATAGTTATTTAAGGTATAAAAATGATTTCTACAAATTATTTGGTATTTTTAACTAATTAAAACTATTTTTCGTGAATTATTTTCAATTATATATATATTATACGATTTTTCTAATAAAATGAGTTTTTATCGGTTTTTTACTGTGTTTAAAGGTTAATTATGTAATTTCTACATATAAAATGAATTTCTATGTTATAAGCACATTTTTGGTATTATCATAATTATTTTGTGTTTGTGGACCCCGGTCGGTAGATTGTAGTCTGGAGTCCGACCGAGGGGTTGTGGTTGAGTGTTGAGCTTGTTTTTCGAAGTGTATTTCCTTGCAGGGTCGGCTCTACTCTTTTGAGTAGAGAGATATCCATTTTACAGGGGAGGTTCTACCGAATGTTAGGTAGAATTCTCGTAAAACGTGATATCCGGTCGAACCCTGATATCGATTCTATGTTTAATACTCTAGATCGAATTCTAGGATTTCTATTAGGTTTATTCTGATGTCGGTTATTTATTGTTTGTTTAGTTACGTCGAGACCGAGGGCTAGTGGACCAGGCCCGTCGGACCCGTCTCGTGGAGCGCACTAGGGTGAGTTACTATACTATATATATATGCTTAGGATGCATGATTTAGAAATGCATGTTTTGTGTTGATTAAATATGCATAAATAATTTGATTATTTCTTAAGTTATATTTTTGGTTTATTTTTAGTTTATTTTTGGTATATATTAAATTGTATACATGTTTTGTAAATAAATTATATTTAAAATGTTTTTAAATATATTTCTAGCTTAATTTATAATTTGATTGGATTCATTTGACGTATATATACTCGAAATATACCTGATTTACTTTTGGTATATTTCTAGTATATATATGGTTTATGTTGTTATTTTATTTAAATTCATGCATCAATTATTTGTGAATGGATGTTTTATATTTATTAATGAAGGACATCAATAGAACGTGCTACCTAGTGGGCAGCACTAGGAGCGAGTACGTACCGGTACGCCTATAGTATTTAGGCTATATTACTAACCATTTGTGGATATTGATTTGATGTGATTATTGATATGTGTGAGATATGGTTTGGAGGTGTGATTGCTGGAGCTCGGTTAACCAAGTGTCTCGGGGCCAATCACACTGGCAGTCAGACTGTTGGAGCTCGGTTGACTTAGTGTCTCGGGGCCAGTCTACTGTCTAAATGGATTAAGTGGATATATTTGGATTCAGTGACCCTGTATGGCTAGAGTGTTGTCTAACACTGTTTTCGAGGTTACGATATTCTAGGGTTCTATGTGATCCTTCATAAACTGTGAATTTCAATACAAATATATAAAAATGATTTTTCTGCATCTGTGTGAATTTGCATGTATATATTTACATATTACATATATACTATTGACTGTATGCATTGTCACTTAGTGTGTATGTATATATATTATAGTAATTCACTCAGTGAGGTCTGACTCCCCTCCGTTGACAATTTTTCAAGAGAGTCAACATCTTCATACCTCAGTAGCAGGCCTGTACGCCGGATTTCTTCCGCCCCGGCTTCTTTGTGTAAACTGCTTACTTGAGTCTTATTTTGATAATCTAGACACTGCAGTAGTTTTAAATTAATTGTGAGATATTATGTATTTTATTTATGCGAGATGCATTTTAAGAATTTGAACTGGATTGTATTAAAGAGATTTTATATATGTGATGAGTTGAGATTTAAATTAAATCCAGTTGATGAAAATGTTATTATTATATTTATGATTTTTATTTTCGCTGCAAATTTAATATTGTTATTATTACTATTGCATATTTTATTTTATTTTTAGGCTTGCTACGGGTTCCGAATTCAAAAGAATTCCCGTTCCCTAGCGTCGGTCATGGCCCCTGTTTTGGGTCGTGACAAATATCAACTCACTAATTATAAATATTTTTCACAACAATTAATAAAAATCTCACATAATTAATATTATAATATATAATTCCAATTTTTTCAAATATTCAATATAAAATAGTTACTTTCACATTTAATTATTCAAATAGCTTAAAACTATGATAAAAGTAATTTAAAATCCATTTAATCCCCAAAATAGTAAATAATATATTATTTGAATATAATTTTCAAAAATTAGTATTAATTAGCTAAAAATAATAAATAATTTATATAAATTAATTTAATACCTATAAAATTCTAAAATCATTTAAAACATAATATTTAACTATATTTTCAACAAAATCACACAACTAACCTATAATTCCAAAAATCACATAATATAAATAATTCCTCAAAAATTATATAAATTCACTATAAATTATTTTATTAATACTAAAATTACCAACTTAAATTACTAACACTAATTAACTAAAATTTCCAACAAAAATAATTAATTAACATAATAAGGGGAAGGGAAGGAGAGGGAAGTCGACGGCGATGACAAGTGGTGGCTATGGCGTCCGGTGTGGGTGGGTGGCGCTGCTAGTTGGTTTTGCATAGTAAGGAGAAGAAAATGGCATGAAGAGGAGAAAAGAAATGGATGGGAAGGAATGAGTTGGTTGACCCGATATTTTTATACTTTTAACCAATTTTCTTAATATATATACACACACACACATGCATAACACACACATATATACACATAACAATAATAAAATAACCCTAGTTTAAAATAATGCTATTAATAATAATAATAATGATGTCATAAAAACTATTGACAATTAAAATAAAATCATGTACATGCATGTAATATTAACAACATAAAAATAATAAAATAATTAATATCAGTAAGATCTCGATATATATATATATATATATATATATATATATATATATATATATATATATATATATATATTCAGGTTATTACAGTCTTTCCCCTTTACAAAAATTCATCCTCGAATTTTAAAGAAAAGCAAGGAAGTACAAGGTTTATTGATGAAAAAGATAGGGATAGGCGGCTTGCATCTCAAATTTTGTCTCCTATATACAGTTTTCAGTTGTGTGGTTACTCCATAAGACTTTTACCATTGGAATCTCCCTAGAGCGAAGTTGACGAACCTAGCAATCCTCAATCACCATTGGACACTCCTCCTAGGATAGATCTTCATTGAGCTCCACTACTTTAGTTTAAAGTACGTGAGATGGATCAAGAATATATTTTCTTAGCATAGACACATGGAACACTAGGTGGATTAGGGATAACTCAGGTGGTAACACCAGTCTATAGGCCACTTCTCCAACTCATGACCATATCTCGAAAGGTCCAATGTATCTAAGAGCCAACTTACCCTTATTACCAAACCTCATGACTCCTTTCATTGGAAATACCTTCAAAAACACCATATCTCTAACTAGAAAGGAAACATCTTTCCTTTCAGGATCAGCATAACTCTTCTGCCTACTGAAAGTTGTCCTCAACCTCTACTGGATGATAGGGACTTTCTCAGAAGTAATCTGCACTAGCTCTAGACCTGATAGCTGTCTCTCACCAATTTCCCAACACAAAGGTGATATGCACTTCCTACAATACAGCGCCTCCTACGGAGCCATTTCAATGCTTGCATAATAACTATTGTTATATGCAAATTCAATCAATGGCAAGTGGTTATCCTATTGACCTCCAAAATTCATCACACACATTCTGAGCATATCCTCTAAAGTCTGAATGATCCTTTCAAACTGACCATAAGTTTGAGGATGGAATGATGTGCTAATGTCTAACCTTGTAACCAAGGCTTTATGTAGCTTTTGCCAGAAAACTAATGTAAAAGTGGCACCTCTATTAGATATTATGCTCATAGGAACTCTATGAAGACAAACAATTCTGCTAACATACAACTGTGCCAACCTGTCAGTGGAGTGTATCTTCTTTATCGACAAAAAGTGAACTGACTTGGTAAACTTGTCAACTATCACCCAAATTGCATTAAACCCACCTATCGTCTAAGGCAAACCAGTCATAAAATCCATGGAAATCATATCCCAATTCCACTCTGGGATAGGCATGGGCTATAACAATCCTAAGGGTCTCTAATGCTCTAGTTTCACCTGCTAACATATGAGATAGCTGAATACAAATTCTGCAACATCTTTCTTCATTCCATTCCACCAGTATGTATCTTTTAAATTATGATACATTCTGGTAGAACCTAGATGAATATTGTAAGTAGAAAAATGTACCTCTTCCAAGATCTCTTTCCTCAGATCATCAACATCTAGCACACACAATCGAGTACCAAAGCATAGAACACCCTCATTGTCAATCACAAACTCTCTGGATTGATCCTGTTGTATTTCAAATAAGATTCTCTATAGTTGCAGGTCCCTTCTTAGAGTTATTTTAACTCTGTCCAAGTACACTGATCGTACTCTGAACTGAGCTAAAAGGCATTTTTTAGTCACTTTCCACTATAAAACCTAATCAATCAGCTCATGCAACTCCTAAATAATCGGCCTCCTCTCAGTATTCATATAGAAAAGACTGCATACTAATTTTTTGCTCAAAGCATCTGCTACTACGTTCACTTTGCCTGGATGGTAAAGAATCAAAAAATCATAGTTCTTCAGAAGTTCCATCCATCTTCTTTGCCTTAGGTTTAAATATCTCTACTCCAAGATATACTTCAAGCTCTTATGGTCAGTGTATATTTCACAAGTGATACCGTATAGGTAATGCCTCTAAATCTTCAATGCGAATACAACTGCTGCCATCTCTAGATTATGAGTGGGATAATTCTGCTCATGCTTCATCAACTACATTGAAGCATAAGCAACCACTCTGTCATTCTACATTAGCACACAACCCAATCCTATATGGGAAGTATCACAATACACCGTGTATCCATTGTCACCAGAAGGTAAAGTCAGCACTGGAGCCGAAGTCAATAAATCCTTAAGTAACTAAAAATGCTCCTCACATCTATCTGTCCATACGAATCTAATATTTTTCTAAGTTAGTCTAGTTAAAGGCATGGAAATCTTGGAGAAATCCTTCACAAATCTCATATAATAGCCCGCTAGACCTAGAAAACTTCTCACTTCTATGACCGTTGTGGGTCTTAACAACTTAGTGATTGCCTCTATCTTCATGGGATCTACCTAAATACCATCTTTGGATACCATATGGCCTAAGAATGCCACTTGGTCTAACCAGAACTCACATTTCAAAAACTTAGCATACAGCTGATGCTCTCTCAAAGTCTGCAACACCAATCTCAAATGTATTGCATGCTCTGCTTTATTCTTAGAATAGTCCAAAATGTCATCAATAAACACGATCACAAATCGGTTTAAGAATGGCCTAAACACCCTGTTCATCAAGTCCATAAAGGCTGTTGGGGTATTAGTCAACCCAAAGGACATCACTACCAAGGATGATTACTTAAATAAGAAGAAAGCTTAATAAGGAAGTCTATTTCAATTATGAAGATTACTCTACAAAGAAAGTATACTTCTGTTATAAACAAGGCAATCCTATGAGACTAAAGAATCATATTCCTAAGAGATTTGAGCAATACCTTCTCCTATAAATACATCTCATGTTATTCATTCTCATATTCACTCATCTCAGCATTCAACATCATCAAGAAATCATTCTAGCATTCCATCACCTCATCATATAAACATTCATCTTTTATTTTCTATTCTATTTTACTTATTCATCTTATTATATTTTTCCTTATACCATTACTAACTTAAACTTTAAAGTTTTTATAGGGGAAACCTCACCCTTTTATCCGTTCTACTCATCGACGCAAGTTTCACAAACAAGAATTATCAATTTGAAGTTGTCAAGTTTAATTCCACAAGTAACAAATATCAATTCGTTTTGATATTGTATGAGTTAGATAGAACAAAAAAATACAAATTAAAAGGTGAAAAAATTTCAAAATAAAAGTTTAAAATTTAATTAAAAAATAATAAAAATTGAGGAGTATCATAAATTAATTATTCAGGGATGAGACTATGCATTTAGCCATAAATTAACATCTCCATACAATGAAGACCATCAAAGATCTCAACGGATGAGCTCGCAGAAGCTAGATGCATATTTTTATGTACAGGGTCCCTTGGTGGTTGTCAGATACTCATATTTAAGCAAATAAAAATAAAAAAGAATATCATACAATCTTGTTATAAATGTTACATTAAAATCCATAAAGATGCTGCAAAATTGTATTAGGGACTCTAGAGTTAAAGCAGCTGAATATATTATCATTCACATAATAAAAATATTGTAGAAAATAATCAAACAAAAATAATACCAATATTTTTAATGGAATTCACTTTCAATATTGGCTACTCTATGAAACAAAATCCAAACAATCACTCTCATAAGGATTTTCCAAACCCAAAAGAATCACCATACTATTTTGTCACTAACTGAAAATTTTTTGAAGCAAATAATAGAACTCCATCAAAGCACAAAATATGCTTTGGCACGCTCTCAACTCATCAAAACACTCAAGCTTTGGTTTTTCTTATACTTTGCTGTTTCTACACCCACAAATGCCATGCAAAATGGCTTGATATAGCCATGGCTGGGCAACATCATGTATGAGGAATTTTTTTTTTTTTGGGCATAACATGTATGAGGTTTTAAGTTGCTTTTCAGGGTTATTTCCACTAACTATATCTAACTTTTGAATTAAATACCATTAAATTATCCAACTTTTAAAATGTAATATAAAACTTTCTAATCTTTATTTTTATTATCAATAAAGTGTCTAAATCCAAATTTCGGCCAAAGCTAACTACATGGCATCTAACAAGATGCCACATGGCATCTAACAAGACGCCACATGTTACACTCCGCTGATATGGCACCACATGGCATTGGCGTGGCACCATGTGTCACACTTATATGATGTAGTGTCATGTTGTGCACTTTTATTATATGGCATCACATGACACTAACCTAATATTAGCATGTCTGACATATCGGTATAATGAGACTTTCACTAAAAGTGAGATACTGTAGTAGAACCTTCGCTAAAAGTTAGGTGTCATGAGTGAAAATTTCTAATTTTTGAGTTGATTTTTGTTTGTGTAATTAGTTTTTGTTTTTTTGGTGATAAAATTTTGAACTTTATAGTTTTTAAGTAAAAATTTATATTTTTTTCTTTAACAAAGGTAACAGCTGCAGCAATAGACTAGAGCACATTGGTGAATAACAAATAAACTTATAGTCCTTAATTTTCAAATTATCAACCTATAATAATTTTAGATCTTATATATGCATAAATATCAAAAGTGTAATCAAGTCGAGTGAAATTTAATTTTAATTAGTTCGTACTTAACTATTTATTGTTAATGTGGAGTTCAATATTACTTGGGAGATTAATCAAATTTAAATAGATTAACAAAATATAAATGATAAATGAAAATAATTCATCAAAAAATTTAAAATTAAATTTTTTATTTTAGCATTTATAAAATGTTCAATTAAAATTATAATTTTATTCTAAAACAAACAAACTTAAATAAATATTTTATATTTTTTATAAGTTAAAAAAATATATACTATACGTTTCATATAAAAATAGTAGTGCATTAAACTATTATTCAAGCCAGTTTACGAGTTAGCAAATAAAATTTTAACCAATTCATCCTTAACTTACGTATTATATGAATTTCAATATATAAAAAATTTGGAATGATTTTTATTGAATTGAATATTAATTTAAATTATAAACATTTCAAATTATTTAAAAATTCAGACAAACATTAAAAATACAAATTTTTACTTCAAAACTATAAAGTTCAAAATTCTATTACCAAAAATAAAAACCAATTACAAAAAAAAAAAAAAAAAAAAAAAAAAAAAAAAAAAAAAGCAACTAAAAAACCAGAAATGTTCACTCATGATATCTAACTTTTAGTAAAAGTATCTCTACAATATTTCACTTCTTGTGAAGATTCCATTATACTGATGTGTCAGACATGTAAATACGACGGTAACGTCATGTTGCACCACATCAATGAAATGTGACACATAGCGCCATGTCAAATATCAAGTAGTGTGACACATACTTAGATTTATCTAGAAATTGGATTCAAACATTTTATTGATGATAAAAATAAAGGTTAGGAAGTTTTATATTAAGTTTTGATATTTTACTAATATTTAATTGAAAAGTTGGATATTATCAATGCAAATAACCCGGCTTCTTACAAGCAAAATATTTGCTCTTCCATGCAAGTGCAAATTGAATGCAGTCTGCTACTTAACATTGACTTATAAGTCTTTCAAAAAAAAAAAAAAAACATTGACTTATAAGTCGACTTTGGAAGGCAGTTGAGAAGATATGAAATTCAATATTCCAACCATAAATCGAATCCGATTAAATGGTACTTAACAATTAACACCTCTACCATAGTACACCAGAAATGTCAACGGATACGATCCAAAGGGTCAATGCACTCTTATGGATAGAGTTCTGACTCCTATGGTGGCTGTCTGCACTCATCTTAGTGTTGAAAAAAAACGCATCGTAATAGCAAGCATCCAAAACTAAAGCTTTATGCTTTCAGCCCAATACTGATTGATAAGGAAAGGATCCGGAGGACCCTTGCAGTAAGGAGCTCTCTTGGAAAACTTTTCATAATTTGATGACATTTGAATTAAGTTCTTGGAATTTTCGTAATTTAAATTTGCGGATTACATCAATTTTCTTTCTCAAATGTTGCTTTCATGGATCAATGCTGCTTTCATTGTTTCATTGATCCAGTTGCATTTTTTTTACTTTTAAACTTGAAATAGCAAACAAGCAATTTTGTGAAGTTTAATTGTTGCAGTTAATAACTGTCAATCAATGAATGTGAACTTTTTTTCAAAACTAGTGTTATTAGTATTCTAAATAATAAATTATTCTTAAATATAATTTCATAGATCTTATAATATTTCTTAATTATATTACATAGTAATAAATAATAAAATATTATCTTTAATTCATATGTATTTAAAAAAACATTAATGTAAAATATTTAAAAGTGAGTTTTATAATTTAAATTTTACTAATATAAAATATTTTAATACATATAAATATAAATATTAGAGTTATTTAACTACTAATTTTAATTGTAGTTAATATTTAATATTTATTTTAGTGTAAATTAAAAACTAATTATTAAAATTTTTTTTATAATTACTTATTTTTACAAAGGTAATATAGTTTAAATAAAAAAAATTAAATCAGCTACCAAATGAGAAAAAAAATTAAAATTGAAAGTGGTAAAATTTGGAGTTATTAAATATTAAAACCGCTATCAGCTCATTTTTTTTAACCTTACCAAACACTCCCTCCCATTACTCTCATGTATTTTTTTTTTTTAATGTGAAATTGGAGACGTTACACTTGAATATTGAACCTACAATTTATTAGGTTTGTTTGGTTGAAATTACTTCTACAAAATTTTATAGAATTTATTTGCAAATTTAAATAAGTATGTTTAATTTAAAACTTTATAAAATTTATTTTAAATTTCAACTTTTTAATTGTATGACATTATTTGAAACTAAATCAATTCGTATTAATGAAATATATTTGGTTTAAATTAATTTAAATTTTATTTGGAAATAAATTATATTTAAAATTTATTAAAAAATGAGATGAATTTTTTGGTAAAATTTAACAAAATAAGGGTAAGATTCCTTATTAAGCAATAATACATCTATATATTTATACAAGCTTGAATTTGGGAATTATTGTGCAGATGCATTGTCAAATTTTGATGAAAAGGATAAGTTGTTCCGTTGTCATGACCCAAAACAGGAGTCATGACCGGCGCTAGGGAACGGAAATTCTTTCGAATCCGAAACCCGTAGCAAGCCTAAAAATAAAATAAAACATGCAATAGTAATAATAACACAATTAAGTAAAATATTGTGTAGTGGAATAAAATCATAAATATCAAAATAATATTTTCACCAAATGAGATTAAATCAAATCCTCATCTCATATATATAAATAAACTCTTTTAATACAAATCCAGTTCAAATTCTTAAAATACATAACTCATACAAATTTAATACAATATCTTTTAACAATTTTTACGACTACTGCAGTGTCTAGATCATAAAATAAAACTCAAGTGAGCTGTTTACATAATAATGTCGGGGCGGAAGAAATCCGGCATACAGGCCTGCTACTGAGGTCTGAAGACGATAACTCTCCTGAAAAATAGTCAACGGAGGGGAGTCAGACCTCACTGAGTGAATTACTATAATATATATACATGAATACTAAATGTCAATGCACACAGTCAAAAGTATATATAATATGTATGTATACAAGCAAATACACACAGATGCAATAAAAATCATTTTATATATTTTTATTGAAAATCACAGTTTATGAATGATCAAATAGAACTCTAGAAAATCACAAACTCAAACAGTGTTAGACAACACTCTAGCCACACAGGCTCACTTATTCCAAAATAGTCACTTATTCCATTTAGACAGTAAACTAGCCCCGAGACACTAAGTCAACCAAGCTCCAGCAGTCTGACTGTCAGTGTGATTGGCCCCGAGACACTTGGTCAACCGAGCTCCAGAAATCACACTCCTAAATCATATCACACATCAGATAATCATATCCAATCAATATCCACAAATGGTTAGTAATATAGTCTAAATGCTATAAGCGTACCGGTACGTACTCGGTCCTAGTGCTGCCCACTAGGTAGCATGTTCTATTGATATCCTTCATTAATATATAAAACATACATTCATAAAAGTAAATGATGCATGAATTTAAATATAATAGCAATAATAACCATATATATACTAGAAATATACCAAAAGTAAACAAAGTATATTTCGAGTATATATACGTCAAAGAAATCCAGATAGATTACAAAAAAAACTAGAAATATATTCAAAAACATTTTAAACCTAATTTATTAGCAAAACATGCATATAATTTAAAATATACCGAAAATAAACTAAAGATAAACCAAAATAAATTAAAAATAAACTTAAATACTAATTGAATTATTTATGCACAATTAATCAAAATAAAACATAAATTTCTAAATCATGCACCCTAAAGCATATATATATATATATATATATATATAATATCCCGTGTTTTTAAAATATTTTTATACTGTACCGGGATATACAGTGTTAATAATTTGTGTATATATATGCGATATTTTTACGAGTTAATATGTATTTAAAACCTATTTTAATTACTGTGTATTATTTCCAGTGTTTTACGTAAAATTTTCCCGGGACTTGCATTTTCGGGGAAATTTTCACGTAAACAATATATTATTAATTATTTTAAATGTATTTTTGGACTTGCATGAACTCATACGTATTTTTAAAATACTAAATAAAGCCTATGTGTGTGTATATTTATTTAATTAGGGTTTAATGTATTACCCTAATATTTTATTATTTATTTATTAATTTATTGTTATTTAATTATTTTATTTATTATTAAATTATTAAAATTATTTTTTTATTTTTTTATTTTTTTATTTTTTTTCTTTTTCTTTTTTCTTTTTTTTTTTTTCTTTTTTTTTCTTTTTCTTTTCTTTTTCTTTTCTTTCTTTTTCTTTTTCTTCTTCTTCTTCTTCTTCTTCTTCTTCTTCTTTCTTCCCTCCCGTGCGCCCGACTCCCTTCCCTCCCGCTACAACTCCGGTCACCTACCGTCGGTGTGCCTCCCGGCTTGCCACCGCTGTTCCCAGCCGTCCCCCGCCGCCAGCAGCTCCTTTCCCCGGCGCCGGTAGCCCCATTTTCCTCTTTTGGCCAAAAATCGTCCCTTTTGCCGTTTCTCCCATTTTCGGCCACCGTTTTCGACACCGCCGGTCTCTTTATTCTCCTTGAGCTCCAGTGAGTGTGATTCTAGCTTTGGTTTGAGCTAAAATGGTTTAGATTTACTTAGGTTTCAAATTTTTAATTTCGGTCACATTAGGGTTTTTGATTTTTTTGAGCTTCGAATTGATTGATTCATGAAAACTCCCTTCACAAATGTTGATCCTAGTAGCTCAATCTACATTTATGAATTTTTTTAGAATTTTTGGATATTTTTTGGATTTTTGGGTATTTTTGAATATTTTAATATTATTTTCTAATTTTCGGAAATTAATTATTTAAATTATGAAATTGGATTTTATGGTTAAATTAGGTGTTTAAATGAATTATAGGAATTTATTTGGAATTTTTATGAATTTCTAAGTATTTATTTTGAATTATTGAAGTTTATGTGATTTTGAGAAATTAGGGTTAATTGTGTTTTTATTTGAATTTAATTGTTAATTGAGTTTAATTATTAATATTATTGATAAATATGTTGAGAAAATTAATTTTGGATAATTGTATAATTTTTGGTGAATTTTTGAAGTAATTATAGTATATTTATATATATATGGGTATTTTGGTAATTTTACCCTAAATTGCCTAAAAATGTAATTTAATTGGTTTTAATAGTTATTTAAGGTATAAAAATGATTTCTACAAATTATTTGGTATTTTTAACTAATTAAAACTATTTTTCGTGAATTATTTTCAATTATATATATAATATACAGTTTTACTAATATAATGAGTTTTCATCGGTTTTTACAATGTTTTAAGGTTAATTATGTAATTTCTACTTATAAAATGTATTTCTAGGTTTTAAGAGTATTTTTGGTATATCTAGAATTATTCTGTGTTTATGGACCCCGGTCGGTAGATTGTAGTCTGGAGTCCGACCGAGGGGTTGTGAATGAGATGTGGTGTTTATTTTCGAAGTGTATTTCCTTGCAGGGTCGGCTCTACTCTTTTGAGTAGAGAGATGTCCATTTTACAGGGGAGGTTCTGCTGAATTTTCGATAGAATTCTCGTAAAACGTGATGTCCAGTCGAACCCTAATTTCTGATTCTGTGTTAAAAACTCTAGATCGAATTCTAGGATTTCTGTTAGGGTTTATTCTGATGTCTATTATTTATTGTTTGTTTAGTTGCGCCGAGACCGAGGGCTAGTGGACCAGACCCGTCGAACCTGTCTCGTGGAGCGCATTAGGTGAGTTACTATACTATATATATATATGCTTAGGATGCATGATTTAGAAATGCATGTTTTATGTTGATTAAATATGCATAAATAATTTGATTATTTCTTAAGTTTACATTAAGTATATTTTTGGTTTATTTTTGGTATATATTAAATTATATGCATGTTTTGTAAATAAAATATACTTAAAATGTTATTATGATATTTATGATTTTTATTTCCGCTGTAAAAATTTGATATTGTACTATTACTATTGCATGATTTATTTTATTTTTAGGCTTGCTACGGGTTCCGGATTCGAAAGAATTCCCGTTCCCTAGTGTCACGACCTAAAACAGGGGCCATGACCGGCGCTAGGGAACGGGAATTCTTTCGAATCCGGAACCCGTAGCAAGCCTAAAAATAAAATAAATCATGCAATAATAACAATAACCATATCAAATGCAGCGGAAATGAAAATCATAAATATAATAATAACATTTTCATCAACTGGATTTAAATTAAATCTCAACTCATCACATATATAAAATCTTTTTAATACAATCCAGTTTCAATATAATACATCTCTTAAATAAAATACATGAAATCCACTACTTTAATTCACAACTACTGCAGTGTCTAGATAAAATAAATAAGACTTAAGTAGATAATTTACACAAAGAAGCCGGGGCGGAAGAAATCCGGCGTATCGACCTGCTACTGAGGTCTGAAGAAGTTGACTCTCTTGAAAAATAGTCAACGAAGGGGAGTCAAACCTCACTGAGTGAATTACTATAATATATATACATACACACTAAGTGACAATGCATACAATCAACAGTATATATATATCTAATATATATACAGGCAATTTCACACAAATGCAAAAAATCATTTTTTATATATTTATTTGAAAATCCCAGTTTATGAAGGATCACATAGAACCCTAGAATATCGCAACCTCAAAAATAGTGTTAGACAACACTCTAGCCATACAGGCTCACTTAATCCAAATATATCCACTTAATCCATTTAGACAGTAGACTGGCCCCGAGACACTAAGTCAACCGAGCTCCAACAGTCTGACTGCCAGTGTGATTGGCCCCGAGACACTTGGTCAACCGAGCTCCAGCAATCACACCTCCAAACCATATCTCACACATATCAATAATCACATCAAATCAATATCCACGAATAAGTTAGTATATAGCCTAAATACTATAGGCGTACCGGTATGTACTCGGTCCTAGTGCTGCCCACTAGGTAGCACGTTCTATTGATATCCTTCATCATTAATAATATAAATCATTCATTCACAATAAATAAATGATGCATGAATGTAAATGAAATAACAATATAATCCATATATATACCAGAAATATACCAAAAGTAAACCAGGTATATTTCGAGTATATATACGTCAAATAAATCCAGTCAAATCATAAATTAAACTAAAAATATATTTACAAACATTTTAAATATATTTTATCAACAAAACATGTATATAATTTATTATATACCAAAAATAAACCAAAAATATACTTAATATAAACTTAAGAAATAATCAAATTATTTATGCATATTTAATCAACATAAAACATGCATTTCTAAATCA